>CM077152.1:10102641-10179854 GCA_039583875.1 Platanthera guangdongensis
CTAGACCCCACACGCGAGTACAACACAGCGAGCTGCGCACTACTCGCGAGTACGCCAAACGCGAGCACTCCCTTCTCGCTGCGAGGCTCACCAGGCCGCCCGATTACTTCTTCAAACCGCCGGGTTTCAAAACAAACTCGCCCGGCTAGCCTTCTAAAACCGCTCGGCAAGACACCTGCGCTGCAGCGCTACTCTTCTCTCTCTCTAAAGCAAGAAACGAATTTGGAGCTTCTCTCTCTATTTTCATCAAATCTTGAAATGAACTACAAAGGGCCTATTTATAGGCTAAACAAAACACCCAAAACCTCTCTCCTAATAAATACAATTTCCATCTACCCATTTATTACATTCTCTCTCTCCCATTCATTAAAAAAAACCATAAATACATGCACTTACTCCAACCTTGTGGGGCCCGGTCAACTTGTCAAAGTCCAACAAAACTCCCCCTCAAACTTGGCAGCACATGCCGAGTTTGCCTTTGAGCTTCAGAAACGTGTCTACCTTCAATGTCTTGGTGAAGATGTCCGCGACTTGCTCTTCGGTCGGGCATACTTCACTTCCACTATCTTCAACTCTACCTGCTCCCTTAGGAAATGGTACTTGTCTCGATATGTTTGCTACGTCCATGTAGCACGGGATTCTTCGCGGCGAGCTGGATGGTCGACATGTTGTCCACCAACATGGTCGTTGGCCCATCCACTCCATGCTGCAAGCTCTCCAACAGATTCCTTAGCCAGATGGCTTGGCAGGTGCCAGCTGCTGCTGCAATATACTCAGCCTCGCAGGACGATAGAGCTATCGTTGCCTGCTTCTTCGAGCTCCAAGAGAAACCCCCGTTCCCATATTGAAAGCATATCCGAAGTGCTCTTCCGATCGTTCACATCGCCTCCATAGTCACTATCGGAGTACCCAACTAACTTCAGCTCCTTCCCATGGAGTACTTCAGCCCGTGACCTCTTGTCCCGTTGATGTACCTCAGGATCCTCTTCGCTGCCGTGAAGTGGTCTTCCTTTGGCTCCTCCATATGCCTGCTCACCACTCCGACCGCATACATGATGTCGGTCGGGTGAAGGTAAGGTAGCGTAGACTGCCCACAAACTCTTGAATAGGTAGAATCCACCGCTCCTTCCTTAGAATCTTTCTTCAGCTTCAACCCTGGGTCAGCAGGAGTGGAGATAGGCTTGTTATCCTCCATCCTGAACTTCTTCAAGATTTCCTCTGCGTACTTCTTCTAGGATATGAAGATCCCGTCTTCTCCCTGCTTCACTTCCACTCCCAGGAAGTAGCTCAACTCTCCCAAGTCTGTCATCTCAAATTCCTTCTTCATCATGCCCCGGAACTCCTCATACATAGCAGCATTGTTTCCCGTGAAAATCATGTCGTCCACGTAGAGGCACACAATCATCATGTTGCCCTCCTGGTCCACCTTGGTGTAGAGGGCGTGCTCATGCGGGCTCTTCTGATAGCCATGCTTTTGCAAGTAAGCATCTATCCTTCCATTCCACGCTCTTGCCCCTTGCTTCAGCCCGTAGAGTGCTTTGTCTAACTTGCAGACTTTCCTCTCTTGCCCCTTCACAACGTACCCTGGAGGCTGCTCGATGTACACATCTTCTCAAAGTACCCGTTCAAATATGCCGAGACCACGTCCATCTGCATGATCTTCCAACCATGGTGAGCCGCTAGCGCTATGATCAACCGGATGGTGTCAACTCGCGCCACGGGGGCAAACACTTCATCATAGTTCACGCCTTGGACTTGACGATAGCCCTTCACCACTAGCCTGGCCTTGTGCTTCTCCACTCCGCCATCCTTGTTCTTCTTTACTTTGTACACCCACTTCACCCCGAGGGGTTTGGGCCAGCAGGAGGGTCGACCAATTTCAGATCTCGTTCTTCTTTATGGAAGCGATCTCTGCATCCCTCGCCTTCCTCCAACTCTTCTCCTTGGCAGCTTCATCATAGGAGCACGGCTCGACATCTGCTAATAGACAATACAAAGAAAAATTGTTAAGTGTCGGTGTCAACTCCTCATATATCTCATCCAGCCTCCGCATCCTGGGCTGAGGACGGTAGTCCTTGCTCCCACTGGTGCTTGCTCCTTCAGGGCCGCTTCCACTCGTGCTTGCACCACTAGAGTAAGGGGTGAGAGCTCCCCCTGGACCTCCGCTTGGTGGTGATGGTGGCTCCGCTCCACCCATCTCCGCTTCAGCCTCTCCTCCACCTTCTTCTTCATCATCCTCAAAAAACATCCCCTTGGTGTTCTTCACCGCCTCATCCCAGCTCCAGCAGCTTCCTTCTTCAAATACCACATCTCGTGAGATGATGGCTTTCTCCGTCTCAGGATTGTATAACTTGTAAGCCTTGCTCGCAGGAGCGTAGCCCACAAAAATACACTTTTCACTTCGATCGTCCAGCTTCTTTCTTCTTTGGTCCGGGACGTGGGCATAGGCCATGCACCCGAAGACCCTCAGGTGCTTCACACTTGGCTTCCAGCCACTCCAAGCCTCAAACGGGGTCTTGAACTTCACACTCTTGGTAGGGCACCGATTCAGCACGTACACAGCCACCTGTACTGCTACCGCCCAGAACTTCTTCGGTAGTCCCTTACCCTTTACCATGCTCCGTGACATGTTCATGATTGTGAGATTCTTCCTTTCTGCTATGCCATTCTGCTGAGGCGAGTAGGCCGCCGTCAGCTGATGAGAGATTCCCCATTTCCTACAGTACTCGTCGAACAGCCTAGAGGTGTACTCCCCACCTCTATCCGTTCTAAGTACTTTCAGAGGTTGACTACTCTCCTTCTCAGCCATCGCCCGGAACTCCTTGAACTTCTCCAGCGCCTCAGCCTTC
Organism: Platanthera guangdongensis; assembly: GCA_039583875.1. NCBI lineage: Eukaryota > Viridiplantae > Streptophyta > Magnoliopsida > Asparagales > Orchidaceae > Platanthera > Platanthera guangdongensis. The sequence continues at coordinate 10,105,491 of CM077152.1, forward strand.
TCCTTCAGAAAATACACCCAACACTTTCTGCTGAAGTCGTCGGTGAATGTGATGTAGTACTTGCTTCCACCGATTGAAGTTGTTTCAAATGGACCAGCAATGTCCGAGTGAACCAACTCCAATGGCCTCGTCGCCCTTCGGGACTTGCCACCCTCAAATGTCTCTCTTCTCTGCTTCCCTTGGTGCATGCCTCACAGACCCTATGAGGAGGTGTGATCATAGGCAGCCCTTCCACCATCTTTGATCCAGACAACAACTTCAGGCTTGTGAATCCCAGATGCCCCATCCGGTGGTGCCACAGCCAAGCTTCCTCCTCTTCTTCATTCCTCGCGAGACATGCCGTCTCCTTTTCATCCATGCTCAAAGTGAAGAGACGGTTCGCCGTCATCTTTACCCTCACTACTTCTTTCCCATGACCGTCCTTCATGGCCAGGGTGCCATCCCGCAACAGGACTCGGTAGCCCTTCTCCACCAGCTGCCCAAGACTTAGGATGTTACTCCTCAAGCCCGGCACGTAAAAGACGTCGTTGATGAGAACCTCCTTCCCGCTCAACACGACCGCCATAACTCCTCTTCCTTCCACTGCAATCTTTGAGGCGTCGCCGAAACTCACCTCTCCACCATTCGGCTCAAGGCTCGTGAACAGCTCCCTCTCTCCGCACATGTGGTTGCTGGCTCCGGTGTCTAAGTACCACACTCCATTCCTTCCGCCTCCAGCACCTTGGACCGTAAGGAACATCATCGGGTCGCCTCCCGTGTTGCTCGTCTCCGCATAGTGGTTGGCCTCTCCTCCCTTCCGAGGAGCCCAACAATCATAGCTCATGTGCCCAAACTTGCCACAGTTGTAGCATTGAGTCTGGGACATGTCTCTTCTACCTCCTCTTCCTTGGCCTCTGCCTTGGTCTCTTCCTCCTCTGTCTTGGCCTCTGCCTTGGCCTCTTCCTCTACCTCCGGCGTTCCATCCTTGGTTCTGCTCGAACTCCTTCTGTAGTGATTGACTTCTCCCTTGGTCTCTACCACCTCTTCCTCCTCTACCTCTTCCTTGGTAGCCACGGCCACGCTGGCCACCACCTCTTCCTGAGCTCTCTCCGAAGTTCAGCTGAGTCTGGAGCGCTTTTCCCAAGCCACTCACTTCTTCATCGTCTTGCACCATTCTTTACTCATGGGCTTGCAGTGAGACTATCAATTCATCCGTCGTCATCACCGTGAGGTCCTTCGACTCTTCGATGGCCACCACCACATGTCGGAACTTCTTTGACATAGAGCGCAGGAGCTTCTCCATGAAGCTAACCTCGTCTATGGTCTCCCCATTTCTCTTCATCTCATTTGTGAGCGTCCGTAGACGGGTCACATAGTCGCCAACCTTCTCCGACCCTTGCATCCTTATCATCTCATACTGGCCTCGGAGGGATTGCAACTTAACTTTCTTGGCCTTGTCTACTCCCTGCATGGAGCGCTGCAAGATCTCCCATGCCTCCTTTGACGTCTCGGCGTCCGAGATCTTTTCAAATGTAGCTTCATCTACACCTTGATACAAGATGAACAACGCCTTCTTGTCCCTCTTCTTAGCTTCTCTCAATGCTGTCCTCTGTGCGTTCGTCAATGCGGCTTCTGCTTCGGCAGTCAGCACCTCCACACCATCCTCTACTACCTCCCACAACTCCTTGGAGGCTAGTAGTACCCTCATCTGGATGCTCCAGTTCCCATAGTTGGTCTTCGTCAACTTGGGGACTTGCCCCGGCACGGCACCTCCAAACTCCATCTCTCCCCTACTTCAAACTTTCCGAGGGTCCGAACCTGGCTCTGATACCACTTGTTGGAAACGTGTATGGGCTCCTGCTACCTCGAAAAATCTTTTAAGTACTCGGCGAGACCAACTTGGCGAGACCGCCAAGTCGCGCGGCTACACCCGGCGAGACCGCTACAAACCGCGCGTGCTCGACGCCACCGAACCTCTACTCGCGTGGCGAGTTCACCAGCGGACCGCGCCCTCTCGCGAGTTGCACTCCTCTCGCGAGACCACACTTCTCGCTGTGCACCAGTCACGAACACCACCCAGGCGAGCTGGCTCCGCGGGAGCAACTGGCGAGTCAGCAACACCCTTGCGGCTAGACCCCACACGCGAGTACAACACCGCGAGCTGCGCACTACTCGCGAGTACGCCAAACGCGAGCACTCCCTTCTCGCTGCGAGATCACCAGGCCGCCCAATTACTTCTTCAAACCGCCCGGGTCAAAACCAACTCGCCCGGCTAGCCTTCTAACCGCTCGACAAGACACCTGCGCTGCAGCGCTACTCTTCTCTCTCTAAAGCAAGAAACGAATTTTGGAGCTTCTCTCTATTTTCATCAAATCTTCAAATGAACTACAACGGGTCTATTTATAGGCTAAACAAAACACCCAAAACCTCTATCCTAATAAATACAACTTTCCATCTACCCATTTATGACATTCTCTCTCTCTCATTCATTAAAAAAAAACCATAAATACTTGCACTTACTCCAACCTTGTGGGGCCCGGTCAACTTGTCAAAGTCCAACAAAATCGACGGAAGAGATGGGGTGAGGCCCCGATTGGAGACGGTGACAATGAAGAGACTGTGGGCGGTTGGAGAGGCGTCCGACGACCTGGGGTGGAATCGGCGAACACCGTGGAATAAGGCTGAGTGCGGGATCGATAGATGGAAATTGGGGGAGGGTTTTTTGGGGCTGCCAATAGTCCTTATTAGGTTAAATAAAAAATCTTTTTTTTTTCAAATTTAGTTATTTGTTAAAAGGGAAAACAGATTTGTCATTAACAACTTTCATTATAATTATCAATTTGCTCGTCAATTGGTACGATAACCTTTTTATGATATTATCTACGGAAATAACAAACATAATTTCATCATATATTAATCAATAAAAATTGTATTTTCATTCAATTAATAAATTTAAATAAATATTAAGACTGAATTTGAATTATTGTTCATAAACGCCCTCTACCAGCCTACCTCTTCTCAGGAATTTCATCCACATTTATGTTCAAGACTATATTTTTTTTCTCGGTGGTGGTCATAAAGTTTGGTGCGGGTCACCTGATTTTACACCTATCTGGAGAATCGGATCGCCTTAGCTCGGAATCGGACCGGACGCGCAAACAGTCGAACAGTAAATGACAATAAACTTTTTTGGCATGGAAAACCCGAAAATGGTGAAAAATCACATTACTGAATCTGTGTCGAGCCAAAATCTACTTGTTCCTTCAAGTTTACATGTATTGAGATTTGATCTCGTAGCGCGACATGTCACTTCTTTGCTACAATTGCTTAAGTACAAAAATTAAGAAATGAAACTAAGCGTTCGGAGGCTCGATAGAAGCGATCCGGCCTTGAAAATTTGTGCATGTCAATGAAACCTCGATTAAAGCGTTCCGGCCTGAAAATTTTGCTAAGTCCATGAAACCTCGATAAAAGCGTTCCTGCCTGGAGAATCTCTAAGCCCACGGAGTGTTTGTGCAAAAGGATTGGAGCGAATTTCTAAGTGGAAGATCGACCTAAGTCCACGATCTCGCCGAAAAACTTCATAGCTCTATCTTGCATCTAGAGTTGTTGGTCTTCAAATGAAGGTCTGGTGACCTATTTTATAGTTTTCTGGACGAATATATCAGTAATTGCGACATGACGTAATTTGGGTTGACGAATGACGTTGCTCCATTTCGGTCACCTAGATAATCATTTTTAACGAAATGATGGAAGTCCTTCAGGGTGGTCCGGGCGGCTCGAGCAGGGTGCCCAGAGACAGTGGCAGTTGTTGGCACGTTGTGCTCGCGCAACGCTCGAGCGCGTACGCTAGGGCGCGCACACTGCTTGTGGGCGTTCCCTTGCGCCGCGTGTCTTGGCTCTGTCCTCTTTTTGGGCGTTTTTGGGCCTTTGAGGTGAGCGCGGCTTGACGCGCTCGGTTCATTTCGCTGGTTTGACTTTTGTGTCCTTGGTCGATATGCTCATGGTTTGACTTGAGGATTTCAGGGGGGAACCCCATCAAATGCCCCCAAATTTTTGTGGGTCGTGATCCGTGAAGCGATGTTCTCGAAAAATTCTAAGCTTGATCATTTCATCTTGGGCTTGCAGGTTTAAGATCATTTTACCGTGCACACGTCACCAGTTACTTTGGTTCGCGACGTAAAATATCCCCTTGGTTGGGCTTTGATGTGAGCGTTGATGTCTTGAATCCGTCTGTGTCCGCTTCGTGGGCTGGATGTTCCGCGAGGATGCTTGGATGGCAATTCTTGTGGTGGACTGCTCATGCATTACCCTTGCTCGTTGTGCAGTGCTAGCGGGGCGTTGCAGGATCATCCTTCTGTTTTGTGCTTTGCATGACGTGATGATGCGGAAGTGTGTCGCTTTTCACATTCCTTTTTGTGTGAACGCATGAGTATGATGATGCACGCTAACTTGCGTGGTTGCCACATAATGTTAGCGTTGGTGGCGGAGCCTTGGACGTGGCGTGGAGGAATGTGCTGCCCCCTTGTCTTGGCGTCGCGGAAGGACCAACGGGACACTAGAAGACGTGGGAGGACATGGTGTTTGTTTATGTGTGGCAGCTTAGAATTATCCGGTGTCCATTTCTATCAAGAGCTGGGACGAAGCTTCTGGAGGCGGAGGCCATCGATGACGTCTGTGCCTCGGGATGTTGCAATGATGCGAGCTTTCACGTTTGCGGAACATAGGGAGTCATGGGGCCCTTGGAGTGGGTCGTTGCCGGATAGCTGAGTGGGCCCTGAGAAGATGTCTACAAGTGTAGGTCCGTCGTGGCGGGATGCACACATTGTTGGACTTTGCCACACCCTCGGCGAGGGGCTCCGTGAAGGATGTGGGGGCGTTCCGTCCCCTAAGATGGTGTTTTCTTGAGAGATGGCGTTGGCCACCGGGGTGCACTTGATTACATCTGTGCCGCACACACGCTCAACATTGTTGGCTGGCGTGTTGCCTTTGTCGCTTACTTTGCTTAGTCCCGCGGGTTTTTGCGTGACGTGTTGAGCTTGCGAACCTCCTTTGGGCATTGACCATGTGTGGTGAAGATCTTGTCGTCGTCATTAGGAGGAGGATCTCAGCAATTGCCGAACAGCTCCTTATTGTTGTCCATGCGGTAGTGACTTAGTGTCGTGACACGCATTGTGGTGGCCTGGGAGCTTCTGGTGCTTGTATGTTCCTGGTTTGCCATGTGCTATTGCTGGTGATTGTCGCCGAGCATTAGTGGAAGGAGCTTGATGCTTAAGTGCGAGGATGGAGGACACTTTTCGGCCGTTCCCCCTCGGCCCCCAGCGGGCGGCCGAGGGAGCGGCCGCGACACCCCCTCTTCCCCGGCCGCCGACGCGGCCGAGGGGGCGGCCGTGGCCGAGAGGCCACCAAGCAACTGAGAGAATAATCGGAGGACAAGTTTTATGCAGCAGAGTCCGCTTGATGGCGGACAAAGACCATCCCAAAGCATCAAACAAAAACCGACAAATTATTTAAAAAAACAACTAAGAGCATGGAGCACGACCGATTGGCCGTGCGAATATGCTAGTAATTATAAGAAGCATTGTGGACGGCAAATGATTGTCGTTTTGTCATTTCGGGATTTCTTAGGCAGAAGACGAACAATGCGTTGAAATAGCTATGAAAGTCCTCAACAAAGCCTATACTTTTTTTAATAATTTTATAACAAATACCGTATTATCATCAAATCAAAATTATTTTAAATTTCTCTTTTTTAATATATAAATTGTATAAAAAAATTTATCGGATTATCACATGTTACAATTTCAGCAATACAACAGGAATATGTGAATTATTAATGTAAAATATTATGACGTCACTTCCCAAATCACATGGTTAGGGGAAGAGTGAACATTCCGTTTATACATCCAGGACCAACGAGCATGTCAGGCGGTGTGAGATTGAACCGCCTCTTTTAGCGAGTCGCGACACGATCGGACATCACCGTTCATTCCACGCGACACACTAAATAATTTATAACACGAGTTATTTTTTGTTTTTCGGGCACGAAGACATCTTTCTTTGATGAAGTCATATTTCGCATGTGAAGTCATTTTTTGGGCACAAAGACATCTTTCTTTGATGAAGTCATATTTCACACGTGAAGTCATTTTTCGGGCACGAAGTCATACTTTGGACGCGAAGTCATGTTTTGCGCATGAAGTCATGTTTCGGTCATCTTTCATGCCTGAAGTCATGTTTTGTGTCCGAAGTAACACTTCACACTCATTCATGTTTCAAACACGAAGCCATGTTTCATGCACGAAGTCATGTTTGGCTCACAAAGTCATGTTTCCTACACCTTCATGTTTGGCGCACAGAGTAATGTTTCACGCACAAAGGCATTATTGAAGCACGTTGTCATTTTTGGCGCATAAAGACATTTTTCACGTATGAGGTCACATTTTGCCCTCAAAATTATTTTTCGCGCACAAAGTCATTTATAAAATGCTTTTTTCTCATTTCCATATACTTTGTATACTAGCATACAATTGTTTTACGCCGCGTAACAGCCTTCCCACTTCATATTTCTCCTCTGCACTCGGTGCCCATACGAGAAATTGGGGAGGCTGCTGGAAATTATGAAGCACCAGCCACCAAAGTAGGAAGAATGCGACGATATTCATGAGGCAGACGCTACTTCATTTTTCTCATCTCTCTTGAGATTATGAAGGACCTGTCACCACTCCCACCGGCAGCGACATTACCTACTACCGCGATAGGTGGCTCTTCGCCGACCACCAACCGATCTGTCCGATCATGAATGAGATGCTTCCGGACTTTGGGGGGGGGGGGGGGGGAGCAAAGTGTGTTAGTGCGCTCGAAGCATCCTGTGTGACCGTCTAATTTGAAACGAGTCTCCACGTTGTACCCAGCATGAGTATTTATAGGCGTAACCCTAAATCCCCGACGACGGTTTTTGGATGTCATCCAGATTCTAACCAAACCAGTTAAACACTTATAACATCTAATCAATATATCTCAACAAAGTGCACCCCTGCACTTTACGGTAAAGTGCGGGCATCTAACGACTTGCGTGGATGCCCCCACACATCTAAAAGTGAGTATATCTCAGCTCATCTCAGCTCACTTTGAGATGTGAGCGGGCATCTAATGCGGACTGCTGGATGCCCACACTTTACGGTAAAGTGCAGCGAGTGCACTTTACCTCCCCCGAATCCGGCGCTTCCAGCCCCAGCAGAGCTCACCTCGAACCCCACCCTCACACGACTTATCCAATCCTGGTCCGCCGTCCACGGCGACCGCATCAGACTCCCCGCCCTAAATATATAATTAATTGAAAATTAAGGGGGACGGCTGATTATTATTATTATTATTATTATTATTATTATTATTATTATTTTCATTTGAAGTTAATTGTTTAGTCATTTGGTGGTTTCTTGGCCACCAAGACATGCTGTATATGTTGATGATAAATTGGATATATTTATTGCAATGTTGTTGTTGACTTGTTTGGACTGTATTTGGTGCTGCTTATCGTGACTTATTTATTTCGATAATGTTGAACAAAAATGTCATTATTATATCAAAAATTTATTCCTCAAACTAGGTTCTTTTTCGTTACATTTGTGATATCAAACATACATTGTATGACAATGGCGTTTTTATCCAATCTCATTGGACCAAATAAGATGTGATAAGCCGCGCCAAACGTAGTCTTAATTCCCACTAGGCTTCTCTTCTTGCTATCTTTAAGCTTTTTTTGGCAAGGTGGTGATAATTATGGCGACGGAGATTATGAATCGTCGTTAACGTCCGACCTCACCTAATGAATTTTATTCATTTTTATGTTAAAAACTAGCCTTATCTTCTTGACATCAACATTTTTTGTCCAAACTCAGCCATGCAAAAACATGGTGACAAAAAAAGAATTTTTTTTGCGTCACATTTTATTCCTTTAATCACATTTTTAACATCTATGAAATATTTTCTCATAAAATAAAATATGGAATACTGATTATAATATTTTTACAATCGTTACACGGAGTGACGCAGCCCGGATTTTATCTCAGGAGGGGCGGAAATAATGCTTAAAAAATGTATCACAAAAAAATATATTAATGCATAATAAAAATTAACATTCACGTACAATCAATCATAATTGCGCTCGAAGTGTTTTCATTGCTTGAAATCGCTGAATAATTGACTCATTTTCAACTAATTTGAATTTGTCTCTCTCAATGTAGGTCAATAAGCTGTCATTAAATCATTCACAACTCATTCGGTTGCGTAAACGTGACTTGATAATCTTCATTTTGGTGCATGCTCTTTCCACTGTAAATATTGCAATTGGCAATAATAATGTTAATTTAATCAACCTGAATACTTGAGAATATGTCATATCCAATTTGAACTTAACAAATTCTTTCTCTAGATCACTAACACCCGTAAGATTCAAAAATTCAGCTCGCGATGATGCATATAAAATGTAAGTTTCAAGCTGACTTTGAAGAGTTATAAGTTGCATTTGAGAATTGAGAGAAGTCTGATGGATAGAATTTGACAAACCACATCAAGTTCTGTATATTAAACGCTGTAAATTTTTCACTTGGATCTAAACAAGTCATATAAATCAGTAGCTCTGTGTTGACTTCATTAAACCGATGATTTAATTCATTCAGTTACAAATCAATAACTGCATAAAAGACTTCAACACGATAATGATGTAGATTAGTTATTTATTCTACCTTTCGTCTTGATCTTCCCAAAACTTTAAAGTTTTCCTCCATTTTTATTACTTATATCTTATGAATCTCACAAAATAATATAACTTCTTTTATCAAATCAAACCAACCATCATCTCTAAAATTTTGCATACGTTTTTTTAGAAACATTGACTAAGTGCATATCATTTAATATATTTTGATCCCTCTTTTGTAACGCCTGTGATAATTTATTCGTAATTCCTAAAATATGATTCATGAGATGTAGATTGAATGTGAATTCATATGTTTGAACAAAAGTTAAAGTAGTACATGCCTCTGATCTTTTCTCCCATCTAATCTTATGTCATCTAGCACATCAGCAACTGAAGAAAACATAAGTATCAGAATCACTAAAGAAGTATAATGTGATCTCCAACGAGTATCTCCAGCTATATTGATACTTGTTTCTTGATTTAAACCTTGACCAGTATGAAATTCTCAATTATCCAGCACTATAGTAATTCTAACAATCTCTTTCTCTCTAAGTTTATCTCTTCTTTGGCATGAAGCTCCAACAATATTAGAAATACTGCTAGTCAGAGTAAAGAGCATAGAAAATTGACAGTCATTATTTGCTACAGCTACAAGTGCTAGTTGTAATATATGAGTAAAGCAATGTACATAATACGCAGATTCATTTTCCCTTCATATCAAACTTTTAAGGTCTCTGAATTCTCCCTGCATATTACTTGCTCCATCATATCCTTGTCCACGTAGTTTTGAAAGTGTCAAACAATGAGTAGATAATAACATATCTATTGTTGCTTTTAAGGATAAAGCTGTTGTATCAGTGAGATAAACGATAGCAAAAAAACACTCAATAATACTTCTGGCCTTATCCATATAACGAAAAACAACCGACATTTGTTCTTTAATTGATATGTCACGAGATTCATCAACTAATATTGAAAATAAGTCATCATCAATTTCTGAAATTACGACCTCTCTAATCTCACAAGCAATAAACTTACTATATCTTTTTGAATCTGAGGTGATGTTAATTTATTATTTTCTGGAGCATTTTAAAGGTTGCTTTTACAATATCTTCATTGTGCTCTCTCAACCATTCTAAAAGCTCAAGAAAATTTTCCTAATTATTAGATGTCGCGGATTTATCATGATCTCGAAAAGATAGTCTTTGCTTCAACAAAAATCTAATAACATCAATTAATGCTGTTAAACGAACATGATACTGCTTTAACAATATCTGTTTGCTTATATAATGCAACTTAAATTTGAGTATTTTGACTTATAAGATCCTGGCATATCTGCAAAGATATGTTATGTGCACTAGCATGAGAGCCTATATGCATTTGCAATTTTTCACTTTTTTTCAATGAGACCATCCCGTAGTGACACATGTGTTTCCACCTCCTTGATCTCCATGTTCAACTTTAAATAAGCAATAGCACAGACAAAATGCAACATCTTTTGTTATATTGTACTATAACCAATTGATATGCAAGTTAAACTAGGGCTGATATCGAGTCGAGTTCGAGCGATTTTGGCTCGGCTCGAAATCGAAATTTTCGACTCGAACTCGGCTCAAAATCGACTCGAAATCGAAATTGATTTCGAGTCGAGTCGGCTCGACTCAAAATGACTCGATTCCGAGTCAGCTCGAAATCGAATCGAGTCGGCTCGAAATCGAATCGGGTTGGCTCGAAATCGAATCAAATCGGCTCAAAATTGAGTAATTTTTTGTTTTATTCATAGTTTGCTCAAAATTAAATGAGGCAACCTGTAAATTTAGCAAATGAAACATTTAAAGCCTCCATTCTTTTTATTTAAATTTAAATTTTGTTATTTTTAATCTTAAAATAAGAATATATTAATAAATACATAATTTTTTAAATTAATTCGAGTTGATTCGAATCATATTTCGAGCGATTCTGGGCTGGATCGAAATCGACTCGAAATAAGATTCGAGTCAAATTGAATTGACTCAAATTGAGTCGAATCAATTTTAACTGATTCCGATTCGACTTAATTTTCGAACGATTTTCGAGCGACTTTCGAGTTTCGAATAATATGCTCAGCCCTAAGTTAAACCAATCTGGAACAAAACATCTTGGATCTTTGCCAAAATAAGTAAACTTAAAATTATGATTTATTGGTTGACACGAGCCTTTTAGCCAATAAGCCTTTCGAACTTGATCTCTCATATTTACATGATAATCAGAAATCATTGGTCTTAATTCAGTATCTGAAATTAACTCATACAAATTAAACTATTCATGATTTCTTTTAAAATGTTTGAATTGACTTGATTCACTAACAATTACACACTTTTTCTCCTCTGAAATATCAACACAAGAATTTGGAATAACTTCTCTACTTGAAATATCAGAATTAGTTTGCTCATCTGATTTTAATTTTTTTTAAAATACTTTTCCTTTCTGAAAAATAAAAATTATACCCAAAAAACATACACAATTAAATATTATAAGGCTCTATTTGTTTGGCGTTTAGCAACTCCGTTTTGGGCAAACGCCGGCAGAAGGAGGGTAAACAAATGAACCTCCAGCGAAGTTTGCTACGTTTCCACCCGCCCGCCTTGAGAAACGCCCCCAAAAAGCTCTGTTTGGAGCAGCCACCTCCCCCCTCCGCTTCGAACTCTCCGTTTCCACCCGCCGGATCGACCCGCCACCGCTAAAACAAATGAAGCCTAAGACTATAAGAGATTAAAAGACAATATTTTGCATAGGTGGCATGTGTCCATACCTGATGCCTGATGGTTGATGTCCAATGGAGTAGAAAAGAACCCCTAATTAAGGCACACTCGGGCACGTGCCCGGATTGAAAATTAAATAGACAGACTTTAGACTGCAGTTTTTATAAAAAACCGTTGTCTAAAGTATTATAATTTTTTTAAATTTAAAACAATCATTTTTTAATACATTAAACAACAGTTTTTATAAAAAATCACTCTCTAAAGTATTATAAATTTTTTTATTTAAAACGATAATTTTTTTAATACTTTAGATAGCGAACAGCTATCTAAAGTATGTACATATTTTAAACAAAAAGTTTAAACAGACTTTTTGAAAATGAATAGTATGTACATATTTCCTATAAAGTTTTGTCGCTCTGTCAATTTTGAAAATGATAGTATGTACAAATTTAATACTTTACACAACGATTTTTCTAAAGTATTATAATTTAAAAAAAACAACAAAAGAAAATTTAATACTTTAGACAGCGGTTCTCCGTCTTTTGAAAATAGACATACTATATGATATTTTTAGAAAAATTGTTCAACATGAAAGTTGTAGACCTCGATGAGATATACAACTTTTATGTTAAACATTTTTCCTAAAAATATCATATAATATGTCATTTTTCAAAAGACACGTATAACCCGGATTTAGCTAAATCTGGGTTCCGCGTTTTTACATCAACCCCCCTTTTTTTAATACTTTAGACTGCGGTTTTATAAAAAAAAAAAAACCGCCGTCTAAAGTTAACGCCCAGGTTTGAAAAAAAAAATTTGAGGGGGGGGGGGGGGGGGGGGGCAGGGGCCTCCCCTCCTAGCTCAGTCTAAATTGGATCCGTCATTGATTATACACACTTATTTTCCCATGTTCTGATCATATTTAAGATTCTAAATTATTTTATTAACTTTTCTTCCATACTCATATGCTGTAACGTCCAATTTCGCGCTAGACTCATCACGCACGTTTTGAGTCAAGAGAGCTGACTCAGGCTCAGGGTGCGCAAGATTCGACAAGTAAAATCCATCGGATATCGTCACGGATATCCAACGAATTCATCGAATATCCGACGAATTCGTCGAATATCGTCACAGATATCCGACGAATTAGTCGAGTATATAAGACGAATTTCACTTAGAATTATTTCGGTTGCAGTAGACATCGAGTGTGGTGAGTGGTCTCAACGCCACTCGACGAGGTGCTGAGTGATACTCAACGCATAAGGAGAAGTGGACTTAGAAAATATTCTGGATTTTGTAGGTGACGAGTGCGTTGAGTGAACTTGACGCCATTCGATGAAGCGTTGAGTGATATTCGACGAATTAACTTAGAAAATAATTCTGGGTTTTGGAAGCGTCGTGTGCGTTGAGTGGTCTTGACGTCACTCGACGAATGATAATTTAACTTAGAAAGATTCTGGAGGCGTTGAGTGAACTCGACGCCACCCGACGAAGCGTCCAGTGATACTCAACGATCTCAACGCCTTGACTTAGAAAAGTACAGGACTCGACGAGGCGTCGAGTGGTCATGACGAATTTCGATGATTCGTCGAGTGTGTATAATATACATGACGATTTTGACTTAGAGCATTTTCGGCAGATCGTATTGCTGGTTGACGCGTACGGGCTGAACCAGGTTTTCAGGATAGTCACCGATGGCTCCTTTGGACCGGTCTTTTCAATAAGACTTAATTTAAGTAATAATAGGCGGTCTAATGTTAGGGTGAAACGTGGCGGCATGTTTCTAACCCTAATCTTCTGTATAAAAAAGGGAGAAGTGGAAAACCCTAGCAGTCACTTCATCTTTCCTGCTGAGTCATTACCTGTGCCGAAACCGTCGGAAGAGGGAAAGTTGTCCGAGTCGGATTTTCTGGAGGAAGAGCTTTTCCTTTCCGTGAAGAATAACAACAACGAGGAAGAAGATGCCGCCGAGAAGGATAACAAAATCCTTGGCCGGAAATAATGTGAGCTTTCTTTCTTCTCCCATGGTGCTAGATCTTTAGTTATGAACTAGGAGAGATATCAACTCAAAAGAGTTTGACTTATACGAGATGAAGATCTCTAGGAAGAGACCATGCTAGAATCATGTCCTAGAAATTAGTTATCTTCAACCTCTCCTCTCTTCTCTATGAAGATGGTGGTTTCGTGAGGAAAGATGGTCTAATGAGGGTGAAAAGGGGAGGAGGAAATCTAGATGTAGCTTTGAACAAAAGGCCAAAGGAAGAAGACAAACGAATGTCATTTGTTTGGCTTTAAGATGCATGCAGAATCTGTTTTTTCGTGCGCAGCAAAATTCGAGTCCGTTTTCGAGTATAATATGTCCAGATATAGGTCTTGGGCTGAACATGAAAGTTGTAGCCCTCAGAAAAACCTTTCCAACGGATGGTTAAACGTCCTCATAGGAGCTTTGTAACTCCTGGAATGTCCTGTCGAAATTGCTGCATGGTAACAACTTATGTGCATGATACTTTCGGGTTAGTGTATAACCGGGTTTGGACTAGGTAGGAGAAACATAGCAAGATGATATTGAGGTTTGGATGAGCCTAGTTATATGTAGCCGAGATAAATAAATGGTTGGAGGAATTTAATAAACAAATGATTTGGGGAATTAGTGAACAAATGGTTGGATATGTATTGATTGTACAAATGGCTACGTGTGAAATCTGGTAAGGATGCGCGCAATTGAAATCCGACGGATTGTATAGGTTTTGAAAGAGGTTGTGGTGCCTGATAACTGAATGTGAAATCTATACTTATGTTATCAAACTCAGTGAAAGCGTGAAGAGTGATTATATTGTGGTGATAAATATATAAAAGCATATTTGTTGGTAAATACTTGGTTATAAGGAAGGGATTTGGATGAGGTAAATCTCATGGCCATGAAACGTATTGAATCGTGATCTCAGGTATTGGAAGGGATTATTTGTATACTCCATTGCTTAGAGTGTGTCTCCCTACGGGTAACAATGTGGGATTGGTATACTATTCAAGGTAGCTTGCCACTTGTGTCGATGTTGAACCCTTGAATGCTTGGGAGCACAAAAATGAGAAAGGGTGTAAGTGTGTGAGTATTTGACTGCACTGGATTGGTAATGATGATAAGGGATTCAACGTGGAGCCCTTGAGTGCTGTTGAGCACTGCATTGGCAATAATGAAAAGGGACTTGGTTGGGGCCCTTGGATGATTGATGGCAAGACATTGTGAAATTGCATGCGGTGTGAGTTGACACGCGGTGTCATGATCCTGAGTTAAGGATAGTGTGACAGGTCTACGGGCTCGCCAGTCGTCACACCGACGGGAGTTGACAGATAGATTTTGGGCGGTTGGGCTTGGTCCTTGGTGCTCATTCCCGGGGCTCCTTCCGAGCCACGATGATAGGCCAGTTGAGCTTGGTTCTTGGTACACATGTAACACCCCAAAATGAAAACAAAACTTGTTATCGCCGGACGATAGTGGGTATCGCTGGAGATAGCGTTAACACTCAACGCACTTGACGCTTTCAAGCATTGAGTAAACTCAAAGAATCGTTGAGTAAGGGACTATCGCGTGGTGATAGTGGGTATCGCACGACGATACCACTCAACGCTTTCAATGAATCGTTGAGTAGACTCAACGCACTCGACGCTTTCGACGAATCGTCGAGTGAGCTATCGCGCGACGACAGTGGATATCGCTGGGCGATACTGCCACGAATGCTAGCCTCGTGTCAAATGGCTAGGCGGAGGCCAAAGAGCTGTGGTTGACTGGGGTCAAAACAACTACCGACAATATAGCCCAGACGATAGCGGATATCGCCAAGCGATAGCGTTAGTTTTGACATGTCAGCTGAAATCATGGTATTTGCTTTCTTTTGATGAAATGAGTCTGTTGCTGGGATTAATCCCGAGACCACTTAACCAAAGGAGAGATGGAGAGAAGCCTCATTTTATTTCTCCCTCTCTCTCTCTCTCTCTTCATCTTCAATTGCTCTTTTGGAAGAAGGAGCCATGGAAGAAGGCTGAGGCTAAGGCTAAGCTTAGCAAAGCTTGGTGAAGGATATCTTATGGTCAGAAACAAGAACCGAGGCTAGATCCATAGAGGGGAAAACAATGTGCTCTTTTCCCACCGGACAAAAAAGCGTTCATGACTCCGAACAAAACTACAAGGGTAACGATCTTCCTTCTTGGACAAGTGAAGTCCTTTTTGCATATGCATGGAATCCCCCCCCCCCCCAAAAGGTGGAGAATCGAGGAGATTTTAAAGGGTCGATACACAATATCCCCAGGTTTGGTTTTGCATATAAATTCAAAAATCGCAGTACGGAATAAGCATGCTGTGTCAAGCTCATCCGGACGGGCTGGTCTGGATTGACAATATTTTTTTTGTGTGCCGGAGAAGACTCTGAGTATAAACGAGTAGTTTACGGGGTCTGTGAGTTGTACCTGTGAAATGAGAGTAGCATGAAGTACTGAGGGTGAACTCCGGGAAAATACCCAGAAAGTACCACTGTTTGCATAACTGTTGGATATCGTCGGGCGACAGCGAGTATCGCCGGCGATAGCTCTTGGTGAGTTGTAATTGCTATGAAAGACCGGTTTTCTGGCACTACAGGATGTTGCAGGGTGTTGGTTGCTATGTTATCAAGGCGTGCGCCTAGGCGCGCTTGAGGCGCCAGGCGCATGGGGCGCAAGAAGGTGTGTCCTAGCAAGCCCAAAGCAGGCGATGTGCCTCATGCGCACTTTAGGCGCGCCTAGGCACGCGCCTACAGGGCGCAGTTCAGGCATGCCTGATTGCATGAACCGATTTTAACCTAAAAACCGGTTCAGGCAATCAGACGCGACCTTATATCGCGATTCACTTCCTTCATTTCCCTGCAGGCCTTTCATGATCTAGGGTTAAGGATCGAGCTGCTTCCCCAACTGCCGATTCTCATCCCCGATTCCTCCACTCTCCTCCTTTCTTCTAGTCGGAGTCGCCACCACTCATCTCGACAGAGTCACTGATTTCTCGCCGGAGACACAGAAGAAGGATTAGCCGATCGTCGACGTCGTTCTCCTGCACTGATTTCTCGCCAGAAACTCCTGCATCCTCTCATCTCCTCCTTTAATTGTAAGATTCATTCTCCATTTCTCCTCTTCTTTCATATTTTAATTGTTGTTATGATTATTTGTGATGAATTTTTTTTCTGTCTAAGTTTTACTTGTAAGAACATTCACTGTTTTCTCTATTTCTCCTCTTTTTTCTTTCTAAGCTTTTCTTTCTTCATTTTTTTCATTCTAAATTTTTCTAAGTTTTACTAGGATGAAGCACAACTCACAAGTTCACTGTAAAATAGTGAACTGGGCTTCCAGTTCACTTTTTTACAGTGAACTGAATGAAGCCCAGTTCACTGTTTTACAATGAACTTGATGAAGCCTAGTTCACTATAAAACAGTGAACTGGGCTTCCAGTTCACTGTAAAACAGTGAACTGGGCTTCCAGTTCACTGTAAAACAGTGAACTGGGCTTCCAGTTCACTGTAAAACATTGAACTGGATGATGCCCAGTTCACTGTAAACAGTGAACTGAGCTTCCAGTTTACTATAAATCAGTAAACTAGATGAAGCCCATTTCACTGTTTATCGTGAACTGGGCTTCCAGTTCACTATTTTACAGTGAATTGGATGAAGCCCAGTTCACTGTTTTACAGTTCACCGTTTTTACTGTTATGGTTATTTGACAATTCTCATTGTTGTTCTCTTTATGTTATGATGACAATTATGTGGCAAGTTGTAACAGCCCGGCCCATGACACTCAGAGGCTGCGCACAGCATGGCCCAAGCTTCGGCACTGCTACAGGGCTGCAGCCCAATACACCCCAACGCCTCGCCCGCCTGTTTCTCAGCAAGACGCGTTGTTGGCGCTAGGCATCGAACCCGCAACCCTTGATAAACCACTCTTCCAACAGTGTCTATCACCAGCTGAGCACTCAGAGGCTGCGCACAGCATGTCCCAAGCTCCGGCACTACTACAGGGCTGCAGCCCAATACACCCCAACGCCTCTCCCGCCTATTTCTCAGCAAGGCGCGTTGTTGGCGCTAGGGTTCGAACCCGCAACCCTTGATAAACCACTCTTCCAACAGTGTCTATCACCAACTGAGCACTCAGAGGCTGCACACAGCATGGCCCAAGCTCCGGCACTACTACAGGGCTGCAGCCCAATACACCCCAACGCCTCTCCCGCATGTTTCTCAGCAAGGCGCGTTGTTGGCGCTAGGGTTCGAACCCGCAACCCTTGATAAACCACTCTTCCAACAGTGTCTATCACCAACACTTTTTATGTAACAGCCCGGCCCATGGCACTCAGAGGCTGCGCACAGCATGGCCCAAGCTCCGGCACTGCTACAGGGCTGCAGCCCAATACACCCCAACGCCTCTCCCGCCTGTTTCTCAGCAAGGCGCGTTGTTGGCGCTAGGCATCGAACCCGCAACCCTTGATAAACCACTCTTCCAACAGTGTCTATCACCAACTGAGCTGCCAACAACGCGCCTTGCTGAGAAACATGCGGGAGAGGCGTTGGGGTGTATTGGGCTGCAGCCCTGTAGTAGTGCCGGAGCTTGGGCCATGCTGTGCGCAGCCTCTGAGTGCTCAGCTGGTGATAGACATTGTTGGAATAGTGGTTTATCAAGGGTTGCGGGTTCGATGCCTAGCGCCAACAACGCGCCTTGCTGAGAAACAGACGGGAGAGGCGTTGGGGTGTATTGGGCTGCAGCCTTGTAGCAGTGTCGGAGCTTGGGCCATGCTGTGCGCAGCCTCTGAGTGTCATGGGCCGGGCTGTTACACAAGTGTCAACATATTGCTATTGTTTATTAAATATTGAAGCTAACTAAATTTCTACACGTGTACCAATATTGTTGCTTTGTCCTTGGCCCCTTTATATTTATGAGTGATGATATATTAATTGTAACTTATGAGTTATAATTTTAAATTTATGTTCAGTTACTTCAGTAATAGATGATGATTTATGATACCCCCATAATAATCCAACATCATTTTGCAACATATGGTGTGGTTATGCTTGTTCATGCTGTTGTGTCTTGTAGCCATAAATGATACAACGTGACATTATGTCTATTCTTTTTTTTGCTTAAGTACACCTAAAAGTTTTTTGTATTATGAACATATAAAATTAATTATGTTATTTTTTTTCTTACTGACCCAAATTTTTGCATGCTTCGTATTATTAGCTATTTAGCTCTGAAAATTAATTCAGCATCCAGCTCTGAAAATGAAAGCAAGTGGTTCTAGTTCATCCAGCATCCAATCAAGGATTGATACATGCTGGAAGTACGTGCGTCAGATTTCTTCCGCCAATAAAAACGACTTGACTTGCATTTTCTGTGATAAAGTCACGAAGGGTGGAATTTATCGTGTTAAACAACATATTGTTGGAGAATTTAGAAATGCAAAAGCTTGTCTCAAAAGCCCCTCACATGTGCGCAACGAAATTCAAGAATACATGGAGAAAAAAGCAAGTGCAAGCAACACAGACAAGCAAGCATTGCTTGACTTTGCCGATATTGACACATCTGACAGTGATGAAGAAATGGAAGCCAATGTGGGCAAGATTCATAAAAGAGAAGGCTTCTCCAAGAGGCCTCGAACTAAAGGACCAATAGATGTGTTCTTTGCTCCAAAGGTTGGCAATGTAGGGGCAAAAAAGGAGCTGAACAAAAGATGAAACAAACTTCTATTAATGAAGCTTGCAAGAAGGAGTTGAGAGGGTGAGCTTGTAAACATATAACTCAAAAGATGTACGATGCATCTATCTCATTCAATACTGTAAAACATCATAGTTTTATGATAATGGTGGAATCTATTGGACAGTTTGGAGTTGGATTGAAGCCACCGAGTTACCATGAGATTCGTGTCCCTTTGTTAAATAATGAAGTCACTGAAGTAAAAGACATGATGAAGACATACGAGGATGAGTGGAGGGTCTTTGGATGTTCTATTATGGCTGATGGATGGACAGATCGAAAACAGAGAACGTTAATTAATTTTTTAGTCAATTCACCAAAAGGTACATTTTTCCTAAAATCTGTTGATGCATCTAACTACTCGAAGATGAGAGAAAATTGTTTGAATTGCTGGATAAAGTGGTTGAAAGGGTTGGAGAGGTGAATGTGGTGCGAGTTGTTACGGATAGTGCCAACAATAATGTGCTAGCAGGTAAATTAGTAATTATTCATTACTATTCTTAAACATCTTCAATTTTTATTATTTATGTACACGATTGTATGATACTTTCATACCCAACAAACACTCTAACAGGTAAATTATTGGAAGCAAAATGTCCAAATTTATATTGGACGTCATGTGCAGCGCATTGTATTGATCTAATGCTGGAGGATATTTCAAAATCGCCCAACATTAGTCGCACACTAAAGAGGGCAATGACCGTAAATGGCTATATTTATGTTCATCCTGGAGTTGTGAACATGCTAAGGAGCTTTACAGGGCAAGTGGAGCTTGTTAGGCCTGTTGTGACGAGGTTTGCAATGTCTTTCTAAACAATTCAGTGCATTCACAAGCAGAAAAACAATCTAAGGAAGATGTTTATCTCACCAGAATGGGCTTCGAGCAAGTGGGCAAAAGAAAGCGGAGGTAAACAAGTGCAGAACATTATACTAATGATTTCTTTTTGGAGAAGTATAGTGGATATTTTAAAGATATTTGGTTCTTTAGTCTGTGTATTAGGATTAGTGGACGGTGAGAAAAGACCTGCAATGAGTTATATTTATGAAGCGATGGATAGAGCTAAAGAGACGATCATTAGTTTTTTTAATGAGAATGAAAACAAATATATGGATGTCTTAAAAATTGTGGATAAAAGATGAGAAAGCCAACTCTATCGACCTCTTCATGCCGCGGGTCACTATTTAAATCCAGAATATTTCTACTCTAATCCCACTATTGCAGAAGATGAAGAAATTATGGAGGGCTTATACAAGACAATGCAAAGACTGATTCTAAGCCATGAAGAGCAAGATAAAATTATTTACCAATTAACTCTATATAGAAATGCTGAAGGACAGTTTGGAATGGACTTTGCAATTCGGCATACAAAAATTAAGTCCTCAGGTAAATTTACATAATATTCAAACAAGTTTGTTTAGATTTTTCAATTTTTAAATATTTACTATCTTAACAGCTGAGTGGTGGCAATCGTATGATGCTTCAACTCCAAACCTAAGAAAATTTGCCATAAAAGTGTTTAGCCTTACATGCAGTGCATCCGGTTGTGAGCGAAATTGGAGTTTTTTTTAACATGTAAGCTTTTAAAATTTATTATCAGTAATTTATATTTTATATATTAAAGATAACTTATTTATACGGTTATTGTTTATTGCAGATACATAACATAAAAAGAAATAGACTAGCTCAATAACGCTTGAATGATTTAGTATTTGTGAAGTACAATCGAGCGTTGAGACATCGATATGATGCACATAATCGCATAGATCCAATTTTGTTGACGTATATTAATGATAACAATGAATGGTTGATGGGTAGAATGAAAGAAGATAATCATGCTGAGGCTGAGCGGGGGGACTTGGTGTTTGATGATGAGTTATTCACTTGGGGCACAATTGCTACTGCCACTGGAGTTGAAGAAGAAATTTATCACACACGATTATCAAAAGGAAAAAATGTGGTTTCTACGAAGACACTTGAAAAAAGGAGCATTTCGAAGATGAAAACTCCTACTTCATTAGTCATTAGAAAGGCTACTACACCATTAGTGTAACACCCCAGATTTTTGCAAGAGGTTCAGTCTGCAGTTCTGGAAATTTTTTGGGTTTCTGGCAGGGGCACACGGCCTGCGACACGGGCGTGTCGCAGGGCGTGTCGAGGCCGTGTCGACACTCGGTCCAAGTGTCGACACTTTCGCTCGACAAAGTGTCGAGAGTGAGGCACACGGCCTGCGACACGGGCGTGTCGCAGGGCGTGTCGAGGCCGTGTCGACACTCGGCCCAAGTGTCGACACTTTGTGCTCGACAGAGTGTCGAGAGTGGGGCACACGGCCTGCGACACGGGCGTGTCGCAGGGCGTGTCGAGGCCGTGTCGACACTCGGCCCAAGTGTCGACACTTTTGCTCGACAGTGTGTCGAGACTGGAGCACACGGCCTGTGACACGGGCGTGTCACAGGGCGTGTCCCGTTTGGTCGACGATCTTCGCTCGACGTCTTTCCGTGGTGTCGACACAAAGCCTGTCGACGGGTGTCGAGACTTGGCACACGGCTTGGGACACGGGCGTGTCCCAGGCCGTGTCACCTCTCGGGTTGGTGTTGGGGCCGTGTCGTTGGAGACACACGGCAAGCCACACGGCCGTGTCACTGGGGACACGGGCGTGTCGAATCGAACACGGGCGTGTCGAATGCCCGTGTCTGATTCTAGGCGCGTCGATTTGAGACGGCGAATGGGGCACACGGCCCTGGACACGGGCGTGTGCCAGGCCGTGTTCGGCCCAGGTCTTTTATTTTCCAGGCGAATCGCGGCCATTCTTTTTCTAGTTTTAGGATCTAACGGTTCAGGCCATCTCCTGGGGAGTTAAGACCGAATTCAGGGTTGGAAACCCTCATTTGTTTTCCAAGTTTCTCTTTTTAAGATCTTGAGAAAAGCTAGAGCAAGGAGGAAGAAGAAGAACTCTTAGGCTGTAGGAAGGGTTTCGGAGCTCCAAATCGCGAGCCGAGTCCGGATCCGTGAAGCTTGGAGCGTTGCGAAGTTTTCCATCCGGCTAGTTTGCCATGGCAAGGAAGAGGAGTCGGAAGGTAACGACATCTCTCCTCTCGGTCTTTAGGATGCACGTCTTTAGCATCATTTTCTTCTAGATTTTTGGGCACCAAACTCTCAAATGAGAGGGGCTTTGGTTTGCCAAGTTTCAAGAGGAACTTCCGGGTTGATTGAGTCCGTCCCCGGCATATTTTGCATTAGAGATCCGCTTCGTTAGTGGATTAGGCATGGTGGGTGAAGCCGTAGTCGCGACCGTTAGTCCGACCCGGTGATGTTGCATACGAACTTAGGGATTCGTAGAGATTTCCGTTGCGGCAAGATGTCGTTTGTGTTGTGGTGGTGATTGTCCCGTTTGCTAGAAAAGGGTACTTGTAGTCGAACCCGGACAAGGTTAGCTCCTCGTGGCGGTAGATGGTTTCCTTGAGGGACAAGGTTAGCTCCGTATGAGAATGGAGATGGTTTCCTTGGTGGACAAGGTTAGCTCCGCACGAGTTGGAGATGTTTTCCTTGGTGCGCGGGAACGCTGCGGTACAAAGAGGGATTGCGATGTGTTTAGTCTTGGTTGTGTTGTGCCAAGGCGTGGCTATGTCTCTGTGGTCGGCTGGCTATCCCGTGACCTGTGCGTCATGTGTGGAGAGTGTCCCGGCGAGACTAGTCCCCTTCTGTGAGACTGACGAGAATGCCAAGCTTGGGGCAAGCCCGGGCAAAGAGGCCATGAGCGGGTGGGGTCCAGCAAGGCTTCTTAGAATCGGTCAGTCTGTGGTTGTTGGAAACCTGACATGAGACGTCAGAGCTTGCAGGCAAGCCCGGGGCTAAGCCCACGAGCGGGTGGGGCCTTGGCAAGAATTCCATGTGGCGGCCTGTGCGCCGAGTGAGGGAGTTGTGTCTCCCTCAATGTTTGCGGCTTTATGCCAATTGGGGAAATGTGAGTACCCAAATGATGTGATGTTGTGCTAGATGCATACGCTGTAGGGTACCTTGGGTGAAGCCCGGGGGTTGCATTCATGTTGCATAGTAGGCCCTTTCTTTATATGTTCAACCAGTAGAGAACATGTTTGTTGATTGAGACATCCAAACCTGTTTTAATGCTTTTCTAGTTATAGAAATTTATATTGCATATGAAGTGCTGACTTGCAGGTTGGAGGGTTCCCCGGGGTCCGTTAGGGGCGGCCGGGAGGAGATGTGTTGTTATACAGTTTGAGGTCAGCCTTTGCTGACCCACGTTACTAATAATTTTTACAGGGCAAGGATCGCACGCAGGAGCTAGCACGCCGGCCAAAAAGGCCTAAGCCCATGAAGTGTTTTCTCTTTTGGTAGCACTACTTTTGATTGATGTATGCTCGTGGCTATTTTTGTCCGGCTTGCATGCCGAGGTAGATTAGGAGTGCTGAGCACATTCAAGTTTGATGTACTGTTTACTTTTGGACCTTTGATGTAAGGCCTTAAGGCCATTTGTTTACTCTTTTGGTTAGTGGATAACTTCTAGTTGTGCTTGGTTTTCCGCTGTGTTGTGCAAGTGTTTTGAGTGTGGGTAGCTATATCAACTTTTAATACTAAAGCTGTGGCGTTCGTATGTTGTGGGGCCCCTGCCGGACCCATATTATACGTCCACTACAGGGGAGGTGTTACAATTTGGTATCAGAGGGAGGTTTGATTCGAGGTCGGTTCGTAGAGAAGTTATCCACATAAGAGTAACGCGGGACCATGAGTGTCCTTATGTTTTAGTCTTGAGATTGGAGGCTAATCCCTTATTTCTTGTCTTCCTGAAGAGTGCAAGCAACGAGGCGGGCACTTCAAGAGCAAGGGATGATCTCTCGGCGAGCAGTGCTACTGCTCCAGGTCTTTTGGGCACGGGTGTAGACCCGGCCGACTTCTGCCGCATGCTTGCAGAAGCGATGGTGGCAGCTCAAGCTGCAGCAGCGGCTCAGGTGGCAGCCCCTGCCACACCAGATACGGCAACGGCCGTGCCAGGAGCAGAAGCCAGGCGAGTGGAGCCTTTGGCGGAGAGGGTAGTTGTCGGACATGGAGACCGACACATGAAGTATTTCCTGAGTTTCCATCCCCCGTCTTTCAAGGGTGTTGGAACGCCAACGGATGCGGAGGATTGGTGGGTTCGCATTCAAGAACTGTTAAGGGCGGCAGAGACGCCAGAGGAAAAGAAAGCTGAGTATGCGACGTTCATGTTGGAAGGAGACGCCAAGTTGTGGTGGGTGAGCCATAGCGGCCGCCAGTTTCCGGGACGCACCCCGTCAGTGGAAGAGTTCGGGGACGCTTTTCTTAAGAGGTATATCCCAGTTTCAACTCGGTTGGCCCTGCAGAGGCAGTTTCTGCATCTAATGCAGCGAGACAAGACAGTGGATGAGTACGTGCAAGAGTTCACCCGATTGGGTCGTTATGCGGGAACGACAATGGCGGATAATGTAGAAAGGGATAACCTCTTCTACCAAGGTTTGAGGGAGAATCTGAGACAACCCCTCATCTCCATGAAGAGGGCGGGATTTAATGAGCTAGTTGAAGCCGCCAGGAGTTTGGAGAATGATTTGGAGCGAACCCAACGCCGTAAGGGTTTTACTCCCAAGCAAGGGGAAGGGAAGCCTTCCCAATCTCATAGTAAGTCTGATGGGAGTAGGTGGAGGAAGAAACCTCACACTCCCAGATCTGGAGAGAGGAGCAGCTGGACGCCTGGGGGTTCCCACTCTAGGGGACCGCCGACGTGCTACAACTGCGGGAAGGTTGGGCATATAGCCCGTGCTTGTCAGCAAGGGGGAGCGGGGCAAGAGTCAAAGCAGGAGCAGTCTGTGCGCTCGGGCCCCAGTGCTGCAGAGAAAGGAAAGATGGCGGAGTCGAGCGCTTCTCGGTTCCAACCGGTGCAACCAAGGGCTTACAACCTTGGACAGCAAGAAGCGATCCGCCAGACTGATGTGGTGACAGGTATGAAGAGAATTTAAGTTTAAATTTTGTGCTTCATCCTTTTAGACTTTTGTGTAATGTCTATGTTGTAGGCTTCGTGTTAGTTTCCGGATACCCCGCTAGGGTATTGTTTGATACGGGAGCATCACACTCCTTTCTTGCGGAGAGCTTCATCCGGAGAATAGGAGTTGAGTCTTTCTCGTCGGGAGCAGAGCTGAAAGTGCGCATGCCCAATGGGTCATCTATGACCACCGGGGCTAAAGGGCGCATTTGTTGGGAGCTTGACGGAGTTGTCTTCGCTCTGGAAGCGGCAGTGTTACCATTAGTAGAGTTCGATGTCATTTTGGGCATGGACTGGCTTGCAGAGCAGCGCGCCAGTATTGATTGCCTTTCTAAGGTGGTGACCTTAAGGAGTAAAGGGCAAACAGAAGTCAAGTTTGAGGGCCTTGGTGGAGTGGCTTGTTCCCTGATATCGGCCATGCAGCTGGTGCGGGCGGTTAACCAGGGTGGTGTAGCGCTTGTAGCGTTATTGGAGGTTCGACTCTCCCAACTATCTATTGAGGAAGTGCCTGTGGTGGCAGAGTTCAAGGATGTGTTTCCGAATGAACTTCCTGGAGCGCCTCCTCGGCGGGAGATCGACTTCTCGATCGAGTTAGTGCCGGAGGCTAGACCGGTGTCGCGTCCTCCCTTTAGGATGGCACCAAAGGAGTTGGCGGAACTTAAGGTACAGTTGCAGGAACTGTTGGAGCAGGGGTACATTAGGCCCAGTTCCTCACCGTGGAGCGCACCGGTGTTGTTCGTAAAGAAGAAGGACGGTAGCATGCGCCTGT
Source organism: Platanthera guangdongensis (assembly GCA_039583875.1). Taxonomy (NCBI): domain Eukaryota; kingdom Viridiplantae; phylum Streptophyta; class Magnoliopsida; order Asparagales; family Orchidaceae; genus Platanthera; species Platanthera guangdongensis. Next base: position 10,131,445 of record CM077152.1, read on the forward strand.
GCATAGACTACCGAGAGCTCAATAAGTTGACTATCAAGAATAAGTATCCGATCCCTCGGATAGACGATTTGTTTGACCAATTGGTGGGGTCAGTGGTATATTCGAAGTTGAACTTGAAGTCGGGATACTATCAACTACGAATTCGAGATGAGGACATACCCAAAACTGCCTTTGGTACAAGGTATGGACACTTTGAGTTTACGGTGATGCCGTTCGGGTTGACGAACGCACCATCGGTGTTCATGGATCTGATGAATCGGGTATTCCGGGAATACTTGGATTCTTTTGTGGTTGTTTTCATTGATGACATTTTGGTGTATTCCAAATCGCAAGTGGAGCATGAGACCCACTTAAGAATGGTTTTGCAAGTGTTGAGGGAGAATGAGTTGTATGCAAAATTCTCCAAATGCGAGTTCTGGTTGGAGAAGGTGGCATTTTTGGGCCACGTGATTAGCGGTGATGGGGTGGCAGTGGATCCAGCGAAAGTGGAGGCCATCAGAGATTGGCCGGTGTTGAGGACCGTGGCGGAAGTCCGAAGTTTTCTTGGACTAGCCGGGTATTATAGGAGATTCGTGGAGAATTTCTCGAAGATAGCTCTACCCCTCACCTCTCTCACTCGCAAAGACCATAAATTTGTGTGGACCCAAGAGTGCAGTCAAGCATTTGAGGCCCTGAAGGAGAGGCTTATGATGGCTCCGATCCTGAGTTTACCGCAAGGGACCGATGGATTTCAAATTTTCAGTGACGCATCGGGATGCGGCTTGGGTTGCGTGTTAGTGCAGCATGGCAAGGTGATAGCTTTTGGGTCTAGACAGCTGAAACCTCATGAGAGGAATTACCCCGTCCATGATTTGGAGTTGGCGGCGGTAATCTTCGCACTGAAAATTTGGCAGCATTATGTTTATGGCGCAAGAGTGGAGATCTTCACGGACCATAAAAGCCTGAAGTATCTCTTGGATCAAAAGGACTTGAACATGCGGCAACGCAGATGGGTTGAGTTTCTTGGAGACTACGAAGTGGCGATCCAGTATACGCCGGGTAAAGCCAATGTGGTGGCGGATGCGTTGAGTAGAAAGTACTCGGGGCAAGGAAATTGGATCGAAGCTCATGATGAGCGGTTGGTACGGGAATGGGAGTCCCTTGGATTGGAATGTGTTGCGAGAGGCGAGTCTAGCATGGCTCGGTTGAACTGGATTGAAGTGCAAAACGACTTGTCCGATCGTATTCGGGAAGCGACTCGATTAGATGTGGAGTTTCAACCTTTTGTGTTGGAGGCTCAAGCGGGCGAGAGCAGCACCTGGGAGATGATCGGGGGAATCTTGAGAAAGGATGGAAGGGTTTGTGTACCGCAGTTTGGCAATCTCCGTGAGGAGTTGATGTTTGAGGCTCACTTCTCAAAGTACTCCATTCACCCGGGCAGTACAAAGATGTACTTGGATATGAAGAAATCCTTTTGGTGGCCGGGGTTGAAGCGAGATGTGGCTTTGTATGTGAGTCGTTGCCAAACATGTGCCTTGGTGAAGGCCGAATGTCAGAAACCGGGCGGGTTCCTGAAGCCCCTTCCAATTCCTGAATGGAAATTTGAGGACATCTCCATGGACTTTGTGCATGGGTTGCCTAGATCGCAGCATGAGAATGATGTTATTTGGGTGATCGTGGATCGCCTAACCAAGGTGGCTCACTTTATCCCAAATCGGAAAGAGGACAGCGTGGAGAAGCTGGTGGAGTTGTATGTTCGCAACATTGTGCGACTGCACGGAATTCCTAAGAGCATAGTCAGTGATCGCGATGGACGGTTTACGTCCAAGGACTGGAGACTGGTTCAGAAGAGCTTGGGCACGAAGCTAAAGTTTAGTACGGCGTTCCATCCTCAAACTGATGGACAAACGGAGAGAACGAACCGTACTATGGAGGACATGTTGAGGATGTGCGTTCTTGATTTTGGCAAGAGGTGGGAGGATCACCTCTTCATGGTAGAATTTGCGTACAACAACAGTTTTCAAGCTAGTATAAAGATGGCGCCATACGAAGCTTTGTATGGGAGGCGGTGTTGAACGCCAATGTCTTGGGCAGAGGCGTGAGACACCAAACTTTTGGGAAAGGATGCGGTGGTTGACGCTTGTGAGATGGTACGGACCATCCAAGAGCATATGAAGGTGGCGCAAGACAGGCAAGCAAAATATTTTAATGCTCGTCACCGGAAGTTAGAATTTGCAGTTGGTGATTGGGTTTATCTGAAGGTCAAGCCGTTCAAAGGCGTCTCGCGGATTCGCCGACTCAAGAAGTTGAGTCCAAGGTTTTTGGGGCCTTTTGAAATTGTTGAGCGGGTAGGAGAAGCAGCCTATCGGTTGGCATTGTCCGCAGATTTGAGTGGATTACATGATGTCTTCCACATCTCCGTGTTGAGGAAAGCCTTGGTGAAGGCTAGCGTGGTGATTGAGCCGGCATCGGTGCCGATTGAGGAAGACTTGAGGACGCGAGTCCTTCCAATCGCTATAGAAGATTCGGAGATTCGGCAGTTGCGGAATAAAGAAGTCAAACTCGTGAAAGTTCGTTGGGACAACTGCAGTCGTGAGGAGTTCTCTTGGGAGCGAGAACAGGCCATGCTAGAAGACTATCCAGAACTATTTTCGTCAGGTACAATTTAAGTTTTTGTACCTCTTTTGTTTTGAAATTTCAGGACGAAATTCTGTTAAGAGGGGGAGAGTTGTAACACCCCAGATTTTTGCAAGAGGTTCAGTCTGCAGTTCTGGAAATTTTTTGGGTTTCTGGCAGGGGCACACGGCCTGCGACACGGGCGTGTCGCAGGGCGTGTCGAGGCCGTGTCGACACTCGGTCCAAGTGTCGACACTTTCGCTCGACAAAGTGTCGAGAGTGAGCACACGGCCTGCGACACGGGCGTGTCGCAGGGCGTGTCGAGGCCGTGTCGACACTCGGCCCAAGTGTCGACACTTTGTGCTCGACAGAGTGTCGAGAGTGGGGCACATGGCCTGCGACACGGGCGTGTCGCAGGGCGTGTCGAGGCCGTGTCGACACTCGGCCCAAGTGTCGACACTTTTGCTCGACAGTGTGTCGAGACTGGGGCACACGGCCTGTGACACGGGCGTGTCACAGGGCGTGTCCCGTTTGGTCGCCGATCTTCGCTCGACGTCTTTCCGTGGTGTCGACACAAAGCCTGTCGACGGGTGTCGAGACTTGGCACACGGCTTGGGACACGGGCGTGTCCCAGGCCGTGTCACCTCTCGGGTTGGTGTTGGGGCCGTGTCGTTGGAGACACACGGCAGGCCACACGACCGTGTCACTGGGGACACGGGCGTGTCGAATCGAACACGGGCGTGTCGAATGCCCGTGTCTGATTCCAGGCGCGTCGATTTGAGACGGCGAATGGGGCACACGGCCCTGGACACGGGCGTGTGCCAGGCCGTGTTCGGCCCAGGTCTTTTATTTTCCAGGCGAATCGCGGCCATTCTTTTTCTGGTTTTAGGATCTAACGGTTCAGGCCATCTCCTGGGGAGTTAAGACCGAATTCAGGGTTGGAAACCCTCATTTGTTTTCCAAGTTTCTCTTTCTAAGATCTTGAGAAAAGCTAGAGCAAGGAGGAAGAAGAAGAACTCTTAGGCTGTAGGAAGGGTTTCGGAGCTCCAAATCGCGAGCCGAGTCCGGATCCGTGAAGCTTGGAGCGTTGCGAAGTTTTCCATCCGGCTAGTTTGCCATGGCAAGGAAGAGGAGTCGGAAGGTAACGACATCTCTCCTCTCGGTCTTTAGGATGCACGTCTTTAGCATCATTTTCTTCTAGATTTTTGGGCACCAAACTCTCAAATGAGAGGGGCTTTGGTTTGCCAAGTTTCAAGAGGAACTTCCGGGTTGATTGAGTCCGTCCCCGGCATATTTTGCATTAGAGATCCGCTTCGTTAGTGGATTAGGTATGGTGGGTGAAGCCGTAGTCGCGACCGTTAGTCTGACCCGGTGATGTTGCATACGAACTTAGGGTTTCGTAGAGATTTCCGTTGCGGCAAGATGCCGTTTGTGTTGTGGTGGTGATTGTCCCGTTTGCTAGAAAAGGGTACTTGTAGTCGAACCCGGACAAGGTTAGCTCCTCGTGGCGGTAGATGTTTTCCTTGAGGGACAAGGTTAGCTCCGTATGAGAATGGAGATGGTTTCCTTGGTGGACAAGGTTAGCTCCGCACGAGTTGGAGATGTTTTCCTTGGTGCGCGGGAACGCTGCGGTACAAAGAGGGATTGCGATGTGTTTAGTCTTGGTTGTGTTGTGCCAAGGCGTGGCTATGTCTCCGTGGTCGGCTGGCTATCCCGTGACCTGTGCGTCATGTGTGGAGAGTGTCCCGGCGAGACTAGTCCCCTTTTGTGAGACTGACGAGAATGCCAAGCTTGGGGCAAGCCCGGGCAAAGAGGCCATGAGCGGGTGGGGTCCAGCAAGGCTTCTTAGAATCAGTCAGTCTGTGGTTGTTGGAAACCTGACATGAGACGTCAGAGCTTGCAGGCAAGCCCGGGGCTAAGCCCACGAGCGGGTGGGGCCTTGGCAAGAATTCCATGTGCCGGCCTGTGCGCCGAGTGAGGGAGTTGTGTCTCCCTCAATGTTTGCGGCTTTATGCCAATTGGGGAAATGTGAGTACCCAAATGATGTGATGTTGTGCTAGATGCATACGCTGTAGGGTACCTTGGGTGAAGCCCGGGGGTTGCATTCATGTTGCATAGTAGGCCCTTTCTTTATATGCTCAACCAGTAGAGAACATGTTTGTTGATTGAGACATCCAAACCTGTTTTAATGCTTTTCTAGTTATAGAAATTTATATTGCATATGAAGTGCTGACTTGCAGGTTGGAGGGTTCCCCGGGGTCCGTTAGGGGCGGCCGGGAGGAGATGTGTTGTTACACAGTTTGAGGTCAGCCTTTGCTGACCCACGTTACTAATAATTTTTACAGGGCAAGGATCGCACGCAGGAGCTAGCACGCCGGCCAAAAAGGCCTAAGCCCATGAAGTGTTTTCTCTTTTGGTAACACTACTTTTGATTGATGTATGCTCGAGACTATTTTGTCCGGCTTGCATGCCGAGGTAGATTAGGAGTGCTGAGCACATTCAAGTTTGATGTACTGTTTACTTTTGGACCTTTGATGTAAGGCCTTAAGGCCATTTGTTTACTCTTTTGGTTAGTGGATAACTTCTAGTTGTGCTTGGTTTTCCGCTGTGTTGTGCAAGTGTTTTTAGTGTGGGCAGCTATATCAACTTTTAATACTAAAGCTGTGGCGTTCGTATGTTGTGGGGCCCCGGCCGGACCCATATTATACGTCCATTACAGGGGAGGTGTTACAATTAGTCATTAGAGAGGTTAATACTTCATTAGTCCTCAGAATTACTGATGATATCGATGAAGAGGAAGTTGAATACAACGAAGAAGAAGAAGAATATAATGATAGTGGAGAAGATGATGAAGACATAGTCTTTTCAGAGAATGAGTAGCTAGGTGAGTAATAAATTATTTAAATTTCAGAGTACTTTAATCATTTTATTTAAATGATACATTAATAGATGTTTTCTGATTACACAAATAATAATATTTTTCAGGTCTGATTTTCAAATGGTGCCTCTCGATCTTCTGACCGAACCACTTGATGTCGCTATTCCACTCTCACTGGATTGGACTATTTGATGTTGCATACTTGATTCAAGTTTTATTTATGTTATTGAACTTTGGTATGCTTATTACATTGTCCATCCTTTTGTTGTGATTTTTCATGCTAGCATTTTACTCTCGTTTTGCTCAATATAAATTTGGGTGTGTTACTACTTTTTCTATAATAAGGGTGTTTGGTTCATGCTGTCTTACTGATGCCACGTTTTGAAATAACATTATAATTTTATATGGAGGTAATCTAGATGTTGACCTAAATTGGTGGCTGAGTTAGTTCAATTTTCTGTTCTAAATTTGATATAAAAACAAAAATAGGAAGAACACGTGCGAATTGGGCGCCCAATTCGCTCAATTTCAGCGAATTGGGCGCCCAATTCGCTTAATTTCCTCCCCCCCCCTTATTGGGCCTCATGAGTCTCTAGCGCGTACCTGCGCCTTGCGCCTAGGCTCTAGGGTACCTTTGTGCCTCGGTGCGCATTGCGCCTTTGACAACATAGGTTGGTTGGACGGATGTTCCCGTTGTGACTGAGTCTGGAGACAGAAGAAAGTTCTGTCGCTAACATCGGACAATAGTGACAATCACTAGCGATAGCTTCCAGATAGCTTTGTTCTTGCAGGGTCTGTCTCGTAAAGACTGAAGAGCTAGCATGTGAGTTATGAGCATGGATACCCGGTTATGGCCATGAGTGTGATTATGTGTCGATTGCAAGCTCTGGTCCTGGGGACCTGGTGGGCAGCAGTCGAGGAAAGACCAGAGAGCCGAACGGGAAAGGGGAGGCTGACCAACATTTTGTCGTTCGCCATGATGGCTGGGACCGTCGGCGTTGGCATAACGATTTAAGCAATGGGAAATAACTGAATTGCACCCGCGTTATGTCGTTCGGGATGGATTGCCTAAAATAATTGGCTTGCATCGTTAACATAATGAGAGCCTTAGGCCATGCGCTGGAAAGACTAGAATGCTCAAGTATACCATCAAATCCGGGACTGTGGATGGTGGTGGGACCCGAAGACGTCCAGTACACCGATAATGTGCCCTGAGTGCACAGAACGTTTGGTCATTGAGACATTCGTTTGTGATATATTGATTGGTAATTTTGTGCACCTTCTTGTGATATATCTGTTGTATTAATGCTATGCCAGCAGGGAAGGAATACCGCTGCCCCGGGTATGGGGTAGGGTCATTATAAATTGGTCGATTGAAAGCTGATCATTGTCTTGTTTGCCACCCTTGTGGTGGATTGTCTTTGTGCAGGTGCTGGAGAATCGAGAGGGAAATAGCGGGTTGTTGCCCTTGTTGCTATGACGGCCCTCCAAGCCTAAGTGAATGTTTTTTAGTGTTTTCATGTGTGGTCGGCCTGCGTGCCGATGTATGAAAATACTTGTGTAAAGGCAATAGTTGTTAGACCTTAAGGCCAGTTTGACTTTGGTGTATTTCTGTAAAATATTCTTGATATATATATAGTAGACATTCGTGTGTACTTGAGTTCAAAAGTTAACCCTTAAAGCTTCCACTAGAATGATCTGTGTTAGGGTGCGTTTAGTAGTTTTGATATTAACTCGTAACTCCGCCTACTGTCTGTGGAATATGGTGTGGGGCCCAGCCGAACCCTCTGTTATATTTCATGTGACGGATGAAGGTGTTACAACGCATCTACCCGAGACTCCTTCAGAGTCGTAGTACGCAAGGAGCTCTGCTGTTTTGTTCTTAGCATTAAGGCGTACGGAGACCTAGGCCCGGTAGTGTGGAGACCAGCCTAGTAGTGGAAAGCCTGTTTCATTATCACCGTCTGGCCACGACGAATGACACCTGAAAGGTTAGCTACCTGCTCGAAAAGTGGGAACTACTAGTCTGTGTCGACATAGCAATGTGTGTGTACATGAGTGAGTTGTCACATTGCATTCATAACATTGCTTTGCATTACATACACAAGATCCTTATCATATAATTTGTATAGACACTCTTATATGATGAGTTACTTTCCTGTTAAGTCGATCCTTAACTTATAAGTCTGTTTGAACATTCTTATAAGTTGAGTTACTTTCTTGTTGTAGACCTATTTACTTTAATGGATGGATATTGCTTGTGTATGACTGCTGGTGTAGAATGTTTATAATGTTGCAACATATTGCTGTTATTACTACTCATGATATTTAGATTCTTCACTTGCTTGTACCACTGTTACTTATATATATTGTATCATCTTCTTTTCTCCGCCCGGTGCCTAAGAGTCGCCGGGGGAGTGGATGTGATAGACAGTTAGTCTTTATGACTAACGGTTGTTACGTCTTCATTTTTAGGAGGAAACCTCGCAAATAGAACAACAACAGGTTGTGGAGGGAAGCCAGACCAGGGTGACAGAGCCTGATACGACGTTATCATCGCTGCCGTCAGTTACGAATGTGAGTTTTTGAGTGACTTGTATTGTAGCCCTTGGGGCAATTTTCTGTACTCTGATATTGTAGAAGCTGTCGTTGCTTCTTTTATTATTGTACTCTGTTTAGACTATATACTTGTGTGGATTTAACTTCTATTTTATATTCTTTATATTGGGTTGGCATGAATGATATTGGTTTGACCGGCAGGATAAGCGTCCTGTAATACAGGTCAATCAGTGTGCTGGCGCTACCACAAGGCGGCTGTTTTGGGCATAAGACTCCCCTCGACCGTGTCTTGTGTTCCGGGAGGGGGGGGGGGGGGGGGTCTTACATGTGCAATTTCAGTAAATTCAGAAATTATATTCGTCATTCATGACTATCACCAAGCACATGCATCCATCATCTATGGTTTTCCATAACCTTAGGTATTCATCCATCATCCATGATAATCACTTATCACAGTAATTGATCGGGAACTTGGGCTATTACATGTCCACCAACTTCTACTTGGTTCGTCTCTGAACTACATGTCATGTTGAAGGAGGTCTAGTTCTGATATAATTTATAATACGGAAAATATCCGACACATAATATTAAAGATATTGTTCTCTTTGGTTCAACCTATCTCATGTTAATTTGAACCGCATGATTTTGTCAACTTTTATTGGTGCTTACAAGAACTTTTTAGGAGATCACCCATCATAAAATTACTCATATCCGAACACACTTAACTTTCACTCCCAATGACATAAAATATTTAGGGTTTAGATTTATTACTAACTTCTACTCTTATTTGATGTGAGATTAAGTTCATTTTGCAACCGTATCCAGGATAATTTGCAAAATGTATCCTCAAAATGTACAATTTCGATAAAATGCATCAAATATTATTAAATATTGCAAAATGCATGCTCCATTATAAAAAGATGGGTACTTTGCACCTTGATAAGATGTATTTCACCAATCTTTTTCTAATCACAAGAATATATTTTACAATATTTAATAATTGGGTCAGGTTATATGCAGACCATTTTTGATTATATGCAGTACAAGAATAAATGCATGTCAAACTAAAAAACTATAGGAAGTGATGAAGCCGTTCAGAAATTGACCTGCATATAAATATTTTCAAATGCACGGCCTGCACATAGCCACAGTGCGGAATGCATATAGTTATTACCTAATAATTTAATATGCATTTTAACAAAATCCTTTAATTGATGATACATTTTGCGATCGTTGTTTGGAGATAATTGGCGCCCCGATCGGGTGGCTCGAATTTAATGAGATAATTAGAAGGGCTTTCACACCGCCGGCCCATTGTCTCTTCCGGCCGCCGTCCGACATGGCTAGTCTAGTCGGATCCGGATCCTCTGGAGTTCCTGCGGGAACTCAGTTCCAGGGGGTGGAGTTCCCATTTTGCGATTTAATTGAGCGGAATCATAAAAAATGATTACCACGAAAGTTGTAGATATCCCCGAGACGAACAACTTTCATGTTGAATATTTTTTGATTTGAATTCGTTTAGACCCCCGATTTGGGCTCCGAAAAACTACAGTCCGCAAAATATTAATTTAATATTTTGCGGACTGTATTTTTTCGGAGCCCAAGTCGGGGGTCTAAACGACTTCAAATCAAAAAATGTTCAACATGAAAGTTGTTCGTCTCGAAGATATCTACAACTTTCGTGTTAATTATTTTGGGCACTGATATTTGCAGGCCTAAAAAGGATATTTGCAGGCCCTTTTTTTAAAAATCCACCTAATTTATAACATAAATAAAAGATCCTAATTGCAGCCCCATCTTACGATTTCTCCTCTGCAAAGCTCGGACCGGTCCAACCGGTCGGGCCGCTGGTCGGACCACCGCCAGGTCCGTTCAAGGCTAGTGACCCGGTAGAACAAATGATCGCCCAAGAACCGAAAAATCGGGCGGGCGGGCCGGTGAGCCGAGAACCGGGTACGGGTTCACCAAACCAGGCGGGCCAAAGAGAATAATTTAATATCCAAAATATTGGGGGTGTGATGATTCGAACCCCTGCCATCTACAAAGCTGTCACAGTGTTGAGCCACCAAGCCAATTAACTTTTCTGTTTTATTATTAAAATATATTATATACATATACATATTAACATAAATATAAAATAAATTAATATTTCACTCTTATATGTATTAAAAATTGGTTAAATCCTCTCATTTTTATTCCTTTTTCAATTATATTTTTGCATATAAACTAAAAATTATGTCAATATATAAATGAATATGCCGATGTATCATATAATATAGATGAGTGATTTCCAACTGGTGACATCAAGCATGAGAGAGAGAACTCAAAATAGTTGCGGCCTTGCAGGGGGCAAAAGTATTATTTATCAATCTAGTATCACTAAAACCAATTCAAGATTTTCAATGAGAATTGAAAACAATTCGAAATGTCATTTTTAATTTTCAAAAAAAATATTTGAAAGATAAAATTTAGATTTTGTTTCAATGGTATATTTGTATTTTTTACTTTATTTCATATTAATAATTAGTAGGAGGAAAAAAGTTAAAGAAAATAATTTTAATTTTTTTAAAAAAAGGGCTGCAAATATCCATTGGGCCTGCAAATATTGATTTAGGGGTTGCAAATATCCAAGTGCTGCAAATATCGATTATGGGACTGCAAATATCAGCGCCCATTATTTTTTATGATTCGGCTCCATTAAATCTCAAAATGAGAACTCCATGCGGGAACACCAGGAAAAAAAAACCAACTTCAAGGATCCAGTCTAGTCACCCTCTCCCCCGTACGATCCTCCCGCCTCTTCTCCACAATCTCCTCCACCCGCCGCAGCAGCATCTGCTTCAGTTCTTCCAGCACGATGTCAACCACCGCAACCACCACCACCACCATCACTCCGGCGATCATTGTCGGCGGCGGGAGGGTCGGTAGGGCTCTCCAAGATATGGGAGACGGCCGCGATGTCCTCGTCGGTCGCGGGCAGAACGTCTCCGCCGACATCGACGGCCCCATCTTCGTGTGCACCAGGAACGACGATCTAGACGCCGTTCTCGAGGCCACCCCTTCCTCTCGCTGGAGCGGTACCCTAATTCCATCCCCTAAACTACAGTTTCTCCTGTGCTGCGTGATGAATGTTGTAATTTTGTAGCAGATTTGGTATTTTTCCAGAACGGAATGCTTCAGCCTTGGCTTGAGAGTCGAGGGCTTGGAGATTCTAGCCAAGTTCTGGCTTATTTTGCGGTGTCGAAGCTTGGAGAGCCTCCTGTGGATGGTAAGACCGACACAGATCCTGATGGATTGACCGCTGTGTCTGGAAAATGGGCTTCTGCAGTGGCGGCGCGATTGCATAGCGCTGGTCTCTCTTGCAAGGTATCTGAATCTTACATTTCATTGCATGTTTGATACGACCCCGCCTGGCTCTGGGCTGCTGGGCTCAGTTGGTGATGGTGTTCAGGGAGATGCTCCCTTAACCTGTTTAGGGAGGTCTCGGGTTCGATTCCCGGCTCCAACAACCCGCCTTACGGGGACAGCTATGGATCACACGGTGAGCAGCCTGCCGCGTGCAGCTATGGATCACGTGTCGAGCAGCCTGTGCCCCCTTGGGAGAAGGGTTGGGGTGTATGGGCCGCGGCCCTGGTGCGACCGGCTGCCGGCTGGCTATGGATCCTAGGTTAGATGGACCTGCGAGCAGCCCAGCGCCAGGCGAGGTCGTATCAATGTTTAAACAAATTGTTGTCTATTAGGGTTTAGGGAAGAAATTGGTATACAATTTCAATAGAATCTGCACCCCAAAAATATCACTTTTGACACTTTGCACTTCAAATATTTAAATATTGTATTTTGCACCCTCATTCTCATATTTTTGACATTTTGCACCCGAACAAAAGTAATTTCTGATAGCTGAATTTAAAGGGCTAGGGTGCAAAGTGCCAAGAATAATATGAGAATGGGGGGTGTAAAATGCAATATTTAAATATTTGGGATGCAAAGTGCCAAAAATGATATTTTCGGAGGTGCAAAGTGCGAAAAATCCGAAAACAGAGGATGAAGACGCCCCATAACAATTTCCTAGCTATTTGTAGTGGTCAAGAGAATTCCTGTTTAGTAAAATTATCAAAATTTGGAGTGCTTAATATGACATAAAAGTAAACACAAACAAATGAAATAGTAGCACAACTTCAGAATTATATTCACCTTTAATCCTTAGTTGAAGTTTGCTTCGAAGCTACATACTGCGGTGCTAAAAAACTGCTCCAATAATAATTTCAAAATATGGACCGCAAACATGCAAGAACCCCCAAAATTAGGGCGGGAAGGAGAAAATTAGGGCGGGAAGGAGATATTAGCTTGTCATTGGAGGAGATAAGGTTGCACCACTACTTCCATGGGCAAGAGCGCTAGCTACGATTGGGGTACTTCGATTGATAAGAGCAAAGACTGAGGGGGTGGGGGAGAGAAAAAACCTTTGCGGTGCAAGTTGAGTTGAGTCGGGTAAAAAAAAACTCGACTCAAGCTCGAGTGTGTGGAGCTTGTGCTCGACAAGCTCGAGTTCGATTACGATCTGAGCTCAAACACTCATATTGTGTTCATAAGCTCGTGAGCTGTCTTGTGAGCTTTTTATTTTGGCATATTTTAATTAAAATTTTATTAAGAAAATAAGACTCATGAGCTGAAAAGCTTGTGAGTAGTTCGGGCTCAATAAATAGGTCTTGAACTCGAGTTCGAGCCTAGCAAAATGTGCTTATCAAGCTCGAGCTCGAGCTCATGCTTTAAATGATTAGCTTGAGCTCGAGCTTGGAAATTTTGCCAAGCTCGACTCGAGCTCTACTCGTTTGCATGTCTAGCCTTCTCCTAGTGCATCCCATTGGCTCGCTTCTACGAACTATATAGGCTCCTATTGTAGCCGGCCTCTTAATGAATGAACAAAACATAAATTGCAAGCTTTCACATATAGGCTCCCAAGATGTATTTCAAAACAACAGTATAAGTCTTCGTAGAACAAATCTAAAATGCTCTAAAATTGAACCGGGACTCGCCGGCCCAAGAAAAGGATGCCAAGATAGCGCCATTCAACATTGTAGGCATTGAATGCCCCCTCTCCCGTGCCAAGTAAGAACTTCGATTCTCCGCATTCTAGCCACCATGACTTGCGAGCATACCTTCTTCCTCGATCTTACTTTTCAACACTTCCTTAGCGTTCTTCTTTAACTCCACAACAAACCGATGAATCTGAATATGCATCTGTTGGCGCTTCACCTACTATACACAAAATCCTTTCTGCGTGTTAGTTAAGATCTAGGGAAATTGGTTTAAAGAATTAGAAAATTTTAAGTGCTTCCTATAAATTAACCTTGAACATTCTAGGAGAGAGATCTTTATCTCCCAACAAAAAATAGCATTGATCTTCTCAAAGAAATAGGAAACGAACTTGTTAAAAAGATAGCATAACAATAAATCTGAATCATATACCCGGGAAGTAGAAGAGTACACATTTCTAATAGAAAGAATGAGGTGGATAAGGCGTCTCTGGATGGGGAAGTGGGCCGGCGATTCACGGTGACTGTAACAATGAGCCAGAGAGTTGAGATACCAAGAATGGAGAATTGATTAAAAAATGATATTTCTTTCACAATCCTGGATCTATTACAAGGCCTTCTTCTCTCTTTACTTTAATTTCAATTGTAATGTTTACCCTAATGGATACCCATCCCTACTTAAGGCAAAATGTGTTTTGGAGTAGAGACACATTTCTGTGATTTAGAGCTCACAATTCACTCTAATACCCAGATATTTGAAGGTTAAAATCACTGTTTGATTCATATGCAATACTGTCTACCACTACTACTACAATAGTTCTTGTAAAAGAGACCGAAATTGAGAGAAAAATAAATCAATTTTATTAATTTCTACAACTTGTACTACTTGGTTACATATATACATACACTTATATAGGAAGAGAGAAGCGAGAACTCCAATCCTATGGTGTGAGACTAAAGAGAGATTTACATAAGAGTGGGCCTTTATATTGGGATTTTATTATTTTTCCTTAACACTCCCCCACAAGCTGGAGCGTACAAGTCGTAGGCACCAAGCTTGGATAAGAACTGATAATATAATGGCCGAGAGAGAGCTTTAGTCAGGATGTCAGCAACTTGTCCAGTAGCGGGAACATGCTCCAACTCTAACTTCTTTGACTGAACTTTTTCTCGAACGAGGTGATAGTCAACTTCAATATGCTTTATTCGTTCATGGAAAACGAGATTCTTGGCAATATGTATAGCTGCTTGTCTGTCACAAAATAAGGTCGCTGAAGATGAGAGTTTGAGTCTCAAATCATTTAGAAGGCTTTCAAGTCAGGTTAGCTTAGAAATAACCGCTTCCATGACACGGTGCTCGGCCTCAGCAGACGAGCGAGCAACAACAGCCTGCTTCTTACTACGCCAGGTAATAAGGTGTATACCAAAGTATGTACAAAAACCAGTTGTGGAACGCCTATCATCAAGAGAACCCGCGTAGTCAACGTCAAAATATGCAATAAGAGATAGAGAGGTTGATGGTTTATAAACGAGTTCTTGTCCCGGAAAAGTCTTCAAATATCGAAGAATGCGTTCAACAGCTTGGAGATGAGATGTCCGAGGAGCATGCATAAATCGACTCACAACCCCCACAACAAATGAGATATCATGTCGTGTAATTGTTAGATAAATCAACTTCCCTACCAAGCATCGATAGTACTCTGGACTTGTAAGCAGCGGGTCAAAATCAGACCCATGTTCCGAGAGCTTGTGATTTATATCCATAGGGATGTCCGCAGATTTTCACTCTGAGTAGCCGACATCTTGAAGAAGATCAATGCAATACATCCGTTGGGATAGGACAAGACCATCAGGTCGTCTTGCGATCTCAAGTCCAAGGAAGCATTGAAGATTTCCCAACTCTTTTGTCTGAAACACTAAGTTTAAATGTTGTTTGATTGTTTATATCCCCATGGACTCGTCATCCGTAATCAGAATATTATTAACATACACAAAGAGAATCACAGTGCCCGTTGGTTGATGATGAGTGAAGAGGGAGAAGTCTGCTGAGCTCCGTGTAAAACCAACTTCGCGAACAATCTTACTGAATTTCTCAAAACAAGCACGAGGAGACTGCTTGAGATTATATATAGACTTCTAAAGAAGATATACCCGAGACTCCCCCGTAGTCTCAAACCCCAGAGGTTGGTACATATAAACAGTCTCCTGGAGATCGCCATTGAGAAAGACGTTTTTGATATCTAACCGATGTAAGGGCCACTGACGATGCACGACTAAAGAGATGAGGACTCGAACGGTATTTAGCTTGGCGACCGAGGAGAAGGTTTCATCATAATCAAGTCCTTGTTACTGAGTGAAGCCTCGGGCCACGAGGCGAGCCTTTAAGCGGTCAACAGTCCCATCTGGAGCATGTTCGACAACAAATACCCACTTGCAACGGACAAAAGATTGGCCGGGAGGAAGAGGAACCAGATCACAGGTCTGGTTAGTCCAGAGGGCAGTCATTTCGTCATCCATGGCCGCACGCCACCCCGGGTGTTAAAGAGCTTTCTGCACAGAGTTAGAAATAGAAATGAAGGAAAGAGAGGTGACAAATTCTAGGAGTGGCGGAGAGAGACGATGCAGAGATACATAATTCGCTATGGGACGAGCCGTAGAGGTTGATGCTGAATCGTCTGGCCGCGGGATGATATTGGTATAAGGGAGCTACTATATGGGACTAGTCTTGGACGAACAGTGAGTATAGACATGAAGAAGTGGTGGTGGTGGAGCGGACGCCGGAAGTGGTGAAGGAAGAAGGAAAGACGGAGTCGTAACAGGGACAGTAGGACGAGTGACAGGGATAGGTAGAGACGGTGTTGAAGGAGAGGAGTGGAATTGTTGATCCTCAAGAAATGTCACATCTGCCGAAACGATCAGCTTGACATCAGTAGGAGAGTAGCAGACATAGCACTTCTGAGTGCGGGAGTAGCCAACGAACATACACTTGATAGCGCGAGCACTGAGCAACAAACTTATCGATGGGTGGATCTAGAGTGCGAACATAACATACACAACCGAAGATACGAGGTGTGAGGGAGAACGGAGACTTGGAAGGAAAGAGGAGACTAAATGGAGAAGTAAAGTTGAGCACGGAGGAGGACATGCGATTGATGAGATGACAATTCACAATTGACAGTTTTTAATTTGTAACTGAAACTTACCTGTTCAATTTTAATTTGTGGAAAATAAGATTCTTTTCGCTGTTCTGTACAGTAACCTATGCTGATATTACAATACATTTTATATGATTCAGATACTCCAGAAGGAAGCTTTCCAAAAACAAATGTTGGAGAAGTTGATATGGATTTGCTCATTTATGCTTGTTGGAGCACGTCATCCTGGAGCTACAGTGGGTATTGTAGAGAAGGATTATGGATACGAGGCAAGTACTTCAATGTATAATGGAAAACTAAATACAGAAAATGGGGAATGCTCTTTGGATCAAATCAAAGGAAGCAATTTTTTCGTGGAATGCCATGGATTGGCGAAACTTTTATTTTCCCATCAATCCATATAATTACCATTTTGCCCTCAATCCACCTAAAAGGTTCCTAAACCTATTTTTGTTGAAACCATACTGCTTGGAAATTTGGTGAAAATCTCTTATCTTGCTACCATTGGACTTGTCTGCACAACTACTGATGTAAACATGCTTCTTTACTTTGATATTTTATCTTTATGTTTGGTTATTTATTTTATGTTGGATGTCTATTTATTTTTATGGTTATATTTATAATATAGAAATGGAGTAGTATATACCGATGATGCGACTTACTTAGGCTCGTCTTTATTTAGAATTTTGGATTTAGTAAAAGCTTGAGTATTGTAAAGAGAGGCCCAAAATCTTGTATATACTTCTTGAATTGATAGTTTCAAGTATGAATACATTTATATAGGAAAGGAGAAAGAGGAGAAATCTCAATCTAACATGTGAGACTAATACAATGAGGAGGAAAAGAATGAAAAAGGAGAGAAAAATTGGTCACTAGATGGGCCATAAAACTGGGCTTTTCTAACACTCCCCCGCAAGCTGGAGCGTACAAGTCGTAGCAAGGTTGTCAGAAATGTAGAATCCGGATCGTAGGATCGCACGATCGCACGATCCTACGATCCAGATTCTACATTTCGATCCGGATCTTAATCCGGATCGAAATCAGGCCACGTCCAGGTGGGATCGTGATCCGGATCGTGGAATCGTTAGGATCGCGATCCCTAAACGATTCCACGATCCGTATCCGGCTTAATTAAAAGTCGTGGAAATTTCCTAAACCCTATTCCCTCTCCCGACGGCTTTTCCTCCCAGCCCTATTTCCTCTCCCGACTGCGGATTTCCTCCCGGCTCCTGTCTCCCGCACAGCTGCAGGTCTTCTTCTTTTTCTTCTTCTTTCCTGTCCCGACGGCTTTCTCCCGCACAGGTTCACCTTCTTCTTCTTCTTCTCCTTCTTCTCCTTTTTCCTGTCCCGACGACTTTCTCCCGCACAGTTGCACCTTCTTCTTCTTCTTCTTCTTCTCTTCTTCTTCTTCTCTTCTTCTTCTTCTTTTTCTTCTTCTGCTTCTGGACTAATTTCTCCTCCTCCTGGACTGATTTTCTCCTCCTCCTGGACTGATGTTCTCCTCCTCCTAGAATGATTTTCTCTTTGATTTCTGGACTGAAATCATCAAGATTTCTGGACTGATTTCAGTCCATTTCAGGACTTAATGGACTAAAATCATCCAGAAATTAAGATGATTTCTGGACTGAAATCAGTCCAGAAATCTGGATGATTCCTGAATTGATTTCAGACCAGAAATCTGGATGAAATCAGTCCAGAAATCTGGTTGATTTCTGGACTGATTCAGTCCAGAAATCTGGTTGATTTCTGGACTGGAATCAGTCCAGAAATCTGGAAATCTGGCAGATTTCAGTCCTTTGTCAATTGAAAATAATCTCATGATTTTGTTTATGTATGCTTATATTTTTTGAATTTTTACTTGGCTTTGTAGATGTCTGCCGCTGGGTCCGTCCGGTTCAAAACCAGTTGGAAAAAAGTCCCGAAAGAATGCATCCGTTCTAGAAGTGATCCGGGTTGGGAGCATGGGATTGAAATTAATAGTACAACCAAAAAAGTGCAATGTATGTACTGTTTAGTGATTAGATCTGGTGGGATATATAGATTGAAACATCACCTAGCCGGAACTAAATTTAATGTAGAACCTTGCACTAAAGTTCCTGAAAATGTTAGAATTCAATTTTTGAATATTCTTCAAGCTTATGGGGAGGAGGTTGTTAAAAAAAGAAGAAATATTGAGGAGATTATTCATTATGATGAAGAAGTAGAAGTGGGTGTAGGAAACAAACAAAAAAGAAAAGAGACAATAGATCTTTTTGTTAAAAAATCAAGTCAATCGACTATTAGTCATATTTTCAAGAAATATGCACGTGAAAAAGCCTGTCAACAAATTGCCTGTTTTTTTATACAAACGCAATTCCATTCAATTGTGTTAAGAACTCGGAATTTATAAGAATGATTGAAGCAATCGGCCAACATGACCCTGGAATGAAAACACCATCTTACAATGATATTAGAGTAAAATACCTAAATCAAGAGGTGAGCAAAACTCTTGAGTTGCTAGAAAATTACAAGGTGGAATGGAAGAAAGTTGGTTGTACTATTATGTCAGACGGATGGTCAGACAAAAAAAGGAAATCAATATGTAACTTCTTGGTAAATAGCTCGAAAGGTACCGTGTTCTTATCATCAATTGATACATCTGATTTCTCCAAAACTGCAGATAAGGTTTTTCAAATGTTAGATTAATTTGTGGAGAAAATTGGAGAAGAGAATGTAGTGCAAGTGGTAACAGATAATGCCTCAAACTACAAGGCGACCGGACAAATGTTAATAAGAAGAGAAAACATTTATATTGGACACCATGTGATGCGTATTGTATTGACTTGATTTTAGAAGATTTTGAGAAAAAAATTGAGTTGCATAAATTAACTATAACAAAAGATAGAAAGATAACATCATACATCTACTCAAGAATTTTGCTACATACTTGACTGCTTGATTTTACAAAGGATAGAGAGTTGATCCGTCCTGCAGTTACCCGATTTGCCACAGCTTACTTGACATTGAGATGTATTTCTTAGAATAAGGGTGATTTGATGACGATGTTTAATTCTAATGAAGTTTAGTAGGTTTGCCGGTTCAAAGAAGGGGAAATAAATTCAAAAAATTATTTTGAATACGATTAGATTTTGGTCTCATGTTACTTTATGTTTAAAAAACAGCATTTTCACTCATCAAGATGCTTAGAATGGTTGATTCGGAGGCCCCTGTGATGGAATTTATATATGAGCAGATGGATCGAGATAAGGAGAAAATTCAAAGTAATTTTGAAACATCAAGAGAAAGTAAGTAGCTATAGCTTACTTGTTTTTAATTTAAGTTTCATTGTGTTTGGATTTATATCATAACATGCAATTGTTATTTTATCTGTTATGTTGTAGATATGAACCAATATGGACTATCATTGATGAGAGATGGGCAAGCCAACTTCATATGCCCTTACATGCTACATCTTATTATTTGAATCCTCATTACCACTTTAGCCCATCATTTAGGGCAGATGCTGAAGTAAAATTGGGATTTTACAGTT
The DNA here is from genome assembly GCA_039583875.1 of Platanthera guangdongensis. Classification (NCBI taxonomy): domain Eukaryota; kingdom Viridiplantae; phylum Streptophyta; class Magnoliopsida; order Asparagales; family Orchidaceae; genus Platanthera; species Platanthera guangdongensis. The sequence continues at coordinate 10,151,194 of CM077152.1, forward strand.
GTCTCCAACGGATGATTCCAAATGAAGAGTAGAGAACAAAAATAGATATTCAAATGGATGATTTTAAACATGCGAAAGGGTTATTTGTGTTAGAGTCTGCAAAGGCAACTAGGAACAAAAGATTACAGGTAAGACAAATTATGTTTATAATATTTTAAATTATTAATCAATAAGCATGTATACTTGTATAGTAATTTTATATTTAAGCATTTGCAAATTTTTCAAATTTACAGCTGATTGGTGGCATTCATACGACGATAATTGTCCCGAATTGCAAAGATTTGCAATTCGGGTTCTAAGTCGAACATACAGCTCTTCCGGATGTGAACGTAACTGGAGTGCATTTGAGATGGTGAGCTAAATGGCTCAAATTCAGTTATGTTGTATGTTTAAAAGCATGATCTCATAATTTCTTATTGTCATTAACTCATTATAATTCATATTTCATAGGTTCATGCAAAAAGAAGAAATCGGTTACATCAAAAGAAGATGAACGATCTAGTGTTTGTGATGTATAACAAAAAGTTGATATAAAGACAAGATAAAAGGGATATGCAGGTAAATGATAAGTTTTTTAATTTTGAGGATATTCGTTCTGATGATGAATGAATCACAAAGATAGAAGATCCAGTTTTTCCCTGCAAGGGCAACTGGTTGAGGATTTTTCAACATAAAGATGCTCATGAAACATATAATGATGATAACATTGAAAAGAATGTTGAACAAACCACTATGAAATTGAATGAAGAAGGTAACTTTCATATTAAATTTAAATTATTTGATAATACACAGTTTTTCAAATAGATCATGCATCGTTCTCTCTTTTCTTAATTAAATTTTATTTTTTTAGGTGTAGTTGAAGATCTCACCATAAGGGGCAGTGATCACGATGCTATCGATTATAGTAGTGAGGGTGAATGTGATGATGACGAGAATGTCAGTAGTGATGATGAGGAAAATACGACACTTGATGATGAGGATATGGTCGACATACCGATTAAGGATTTGTACTGATTTTGATGGTTTTCATTGACGATTAGATGAACCATGAACCTACTTTTCAATTTGTTATTTTCTTTTAGACATTATTTTTGTATTTCCTATTTGATGTGCTGGATGACATATATTTAAAGTGTCTGTTAATGATTTGTTATTTTTTTATATTTTATACTTCAAATTTAACGATCTGATAGGCTGATAGCATTGTTAATTTGTCATCGTTAAAACTTATAACCCAATTCAGAATTTGTCATGCAAGCTTGCAACATTCCATGATTCCATTCTACTCAAGCAGCTCCTGATGCTTCATCATTTGCTTCTGTGGTTAGAGTGTTAGCCAATGTGATAATTTTTCTTTATAATTGTCTCCGTGATTTATATTTTCTCATTTATAGATTCATTTTCATAATTTGGTTACTGAAGATAGTTTGACGAAGATATGATAGCTAAGACAAAAATGCTTACTTATCTTGGCTTTAGAGTTGCTAACGTAAAGACGGAAGTTACACTACTCAGGTACATTTACAATCGTAACTGTTTCTTTATGCATGTTCTTATTTTGTCTTAGGCTTAGGATATATTCTAGATTTCTAGTAATAATAGTTTTATAGTAAACAAATGAAAATGATTAATTATATGTTTTTTGGTATAAATTATTTGTGTAATTATATGATATGATTGATATCAAATTCAATTTCATTATTTAAGTTTTGTTTTAAGAATGTAGTGGGATCTTACGATCTACGATCCGATCCGATCCAACCCTTAAACGATCCCACCTAGGATATCGATCCTGACAACCTTGAGTCGTAGGCACCAAGCTTGGATAAAAACTGATAATATAGCGGCTGGGAGAGAGCTTTAGTCAAGATGTCAGCAACTTGGTTTGTATCAGGGACATGCTCCAACTCTATCTTCTTTGACTGTACTTTTTCCCGGATAAAATGACAGTCAACTTCAATATGTTTTTTGCGTTCGTGGAAGACCGAATTCTTGGCAATATGTATGTCGGCTTGGCTGTCATAGAATAGGGTCGCCGGTGATAAGAGACGAACACCTAAGTCACCCAGAAGGCCCTCAAGTCAAGTTAACTCAGAAACGACAGCGGCCATAGCCGGTATTCGGCTTCAGCAGAAGAGCGAGCAACCACAGTTAGTTTCTTGCTACGCCAAGTTATGAGATGTCCTCCAAAGTAGGTACAGAAACCCGTTGTGGAACGCCTATCATCAATGGATCCAGCATAGTCAGCGTCAGAGTACGCGACAAGAGATAGAGATGTGGATGGCTTGTACACCAGCCCTTGTCTTAGAGCGGTCTTGAGGTATCGAAGAATGCGCTCAACAGCCTGAAGATGAGATGTCCGAGGAGCATGCATAAAACGACTCACGACTCATACAACAAAAGAGATGTCTGGGCGAGTAACCGTGAGATAGATCAGCTTCCCAAACAAGCGTCTATAGTATTCTGGATTTGTAAGCAGCTCATCAGAGTTGGAGCTGTGAGCTGAGAGCTTGTGATTAGCGTCCATAAGAGTATCCGCAGGTTTGCATCCAGAATAACCAGCATCATGAAGAAGATCCATACAGTACTTCCTTTGTGATAACACAAGACCATCAGAGCGTCGAGCAACCTCAAGGCCAAGAAAGTAGCGAGGGTTTTCAAGGTCTTTGGTCTGAAATACAGAGTTTAACTGTTCCTTGATATGTTGTATTCATGTAGTATCGTCGCCAGTAATGAGGATATCATCAACATAGACAAGTAGGATCACAGTTCCGGTTGCCCGGTGTCGGTGAAGAGAGAGAAATCAGCCGAGCTCCGAATAAAGCCGATATCACAGACAACCTTGCTGAATTTTTCAAACCAAGCCCGCGGGGACTGTTTGAGATCATAAATAGACTTCCGAAGAAGGCAGACCCGAGACTCTCCCGTGGTCTCAAACCCGGGAGGTTGGTGCATGTAAACAGTCTCCTGCAGATCTCCGTTGAGGAAGACGTTCTTAAATACAACTGATAAAGAGGCCAATGCCGATGAACAACCAAGGAGAGAAGAACGCGGACGGTGTTCAATTTTGCCACCGGAGAGAAGTTTTCCTCATAATCCAAACCATGTTGCTGCGTAAAACCCGAGTCACATGGTTGACCTTGAGTCGCTCCACGGTGCCATCCGCCGCATGTTTAACAACAAAGACCCACTTTCAGCTCACACAATGCTGTCCTGCGGGAAGAGGAACCAGATCCCAAGTCCGGTTAGCCCAGAGAGCCCGCATTTCATCGCCCATGTCCGCCCGCCACCCCGGGTGTTGCAGCGCCTCCTGCACAGTGTTAGGAATAGAGATAGATGAAATAGAGGTGGCAAAGGTGTAGAGAGGTGGACTCAGCCGATGGAGAGAAACGTAGTTGGCCAAGGATGAGCTGTAGAGGCGGGAGTTGGATCTGCCGTTGCCGGGGTATCGCTGGAGGGAGGTAGCTGGTGTAGGGAAGCATCCTTGAAGCGACGGGTGTAGACACGGATAAGGGGTGGAGGAACCTGAGGGGGATCAAAGAGAGAGGTGGGTGGAGATGGCAGAGAAGAGGACGTGACATGTATAGCAGGCCGGGGAAGAGGAGGAGAGGAAGTCGAAGTGGGTGCAGGTAAGTGGAAGGGCTGGTTTTCGCAGAACGTGACATCCGCCGAGACGACCAACTTGCTATCAGAAGGAGAGCAACAAACATACCCCTTCTGAATAGTAGCCAACAAACATATATTTGGCCGCCCGAGAAGCAAGTTTGTTGGAAGGTGGGCCAAGAAGATGAACATAACAAACACATCCGAAGACTCACGGGGTGAGAGAGTTGAGATTCGCGGAAGGATCAAGAAGTTGAATAGGTATGACAAAGTCAAGAACAGAAGAGAGTAGGCGGTTGATGAGATGACATGCTGTGGACACAGCAAAATTCCAATAGTCGGCCGAAACTTGCATTTGAAACATAAGGGACCGAGCAACACCGAGGAGGTGACGATTTTTCCGTTCAGCCACCCCATTTTGTTGAGGGGTGTACGCACACGAAGTTTGATGGATGACACCAAATTCGGTGCAAAAAGTGGAGAAGGTGCGACTAGTATACTCGCTAGCGTTATCAGTGCGAATGACTTTGAGAGGGGTGACAAACTGCGTACGCATTTCAGTTAAAAAGGCACGAAACACTGAGGTAAGTTCGGTACGATCATGCAGTAAATATAGTCATGTAACACGCGAGTAGTCATCAATAAACATGACAAAATAGCGGAAGTCAAAGATACTGGGGACTTTATAGGGACCCCATATATCAGAGTGAACTAGAGATATAAGAGTACTACTCCTGGTACATGCAGGGGGGAAGGAAGAACGATGATGTTTACCGTAGATACAAGATTCGCAAGAGAACTCCCGTAGAGGAATATCGGGAAGAGCCCGCTTGAGGATCAGAAGAGGAGCATGACCAAGACGGCGATGCCAGTCGACGGTGGAGACAGCGAAGAGAAGAGTGGATGGTATATCCAGGATGTAGAGCCCATTCACCAGCTGCCCCTCACCAATGATACTCCGGGTGCGGCGATGCTGCATAAGAAAAGAGGAAGGAGAAAATGTTATGCAACAATCAAGTTCATGTGTTAGGCCACTAACAGAGAGTAAATTGAAGGGCGACCCCAGAACATGAAGAACCGAGAAGAGAGAAAGGGTTGGGGTAAGTTGGAGAGCTGCGGCACCAGAGACCGGTAAGGTGTCACCATTGTCCACAATGATGTGCGAAGGATAAGCTGTCTGGAGATACTAGGAAGGCTTTTGGAGGTAATATGGTGTGTAGCACCAGAATCAACGATCCATCGGGGGCTATGAGAGAGACATGTTATACCTTTAGCAGAGAAAGACGCAACCGAACCGGAGGAGCGGCCGAGGACACCCTGTAGTTGTTGGAGTTGGGTGCAGAGCTCATCGATATGTTGGCGAGTAGTAGACGCCGAATCCTGAGTAGAATCCCCAGTGGGAGCAGAAGCAGTAGAGGAAGTAGCCGCAAGGTGGGAGGTAGACCATGCTTGCGGTAACAAGTAGCCTCGAGATGACCATCCCGGCCACAGTAGGTGCATTTCATAGAGGAACGACCCCCACGCCCTCGTCCCCGAGACAGAGGTCGGCCCCCCTGGTGGAAGAGCCACGAGCAGGAGAGGGGTCAGAAGGAGATGTGTTGAAGGAGAGCAGGTGCAAATCCTGGAGGAGCCTCAGTAGGAGGCGTAACTTTAAGCAGCATGAAGCAGACATCTGACAACGAGGGAGTCGTCGTAGAAGAGAGAATCTGCGCCCTAACACTATGCAGGTGGGAGGAACACGCGACATCATCATCGCAATGGTGACAGCCTCTTTTTTGGGCCCGTTGAGTAGCGAGATCGGTGGTTGGAGGCTGATGTGAATCCAGGCCTCGGCTAGGGTCTTGGCTTGGGCAACAAAAGATATCATATCACCGGGAGCACCTGGAGTGAGGTTCTGAAGGTCGAAGAGAAATCATAGAGTGCTGAAGACTGTTGTGCCCTGAGTAAAAAGAGTGGAGTTCCTCCCACATGGCCTTGGCCGTGTCAGGATACATGATCATCCTGTAAGGCTCAGTATCCATTGAATTTAGGAGTCAGGACTGGACCCGACCATCATCGCGAAGCCAGTCATCGGAGGGAGCAGCGGGGGTAGCTCGGGTTTAGTTGGTGAAGAAGACCCTTGGTCTGCAGGACACGTCGAACCGAGTGAACCCATTCAACGAAGTTCTGTTTGCCAGTCAGTGAAATGGTAGTAATTCGGAGTTCATCGCGGAGGTCGGAAGCCGGGGTGGCTGCACAGGCTGGAGGAGTAGAGGTGGCAGCGGAATCATCAGAAGCCATGCAGTTATCAGAAGAGACCGGGCGGCTAGCATATGGAAAGACCGGGCGGCGAGTAAGGAGAAGACCGGGCTAGTAGGAGGAGCCGTGCGGCTAGCAGGAGAGGCCGGGCGGCTATCAGGAGGAGGTCGGGCGGCTAGCAGGAGAAGGCGTTCGGTCTTGGTATAGAAGGCCAGACGGCTAAAACAGAAAGCCGGACAGCTAAAACAGCAAGCCGGGCGGGTAGAGAGAGGCCGAATAGGGAGATAAAGAGCGGGATAAGCAGAAGCTGCACGGTCTCGGCGGACACACTAGCGACAAGGAGAGTCGCGTACAGGATGCGGCGCTCAGGAAGAGAAGAGACCGCTAACGACAAGACAAGTCGCAGCGGCTAGCCGATGTAGAGGCAGGATAGGGAGTCCGCACGATCGAGTGAGGCCACCAGCGACAAGTAGAGTTGCCACGACCTAGATGCGGACACTCGGCTAGAGGAGAAACCGCGGCAGCGTGAGAGAAGGCGCGACCAGCGGGAAGAGAGAAAAAAACAGGCCGTGCGGATAGGAGGAAGACCGCGCTGACAGATACAAGAGAAGGTGGGTCCCACGTGAGAGTTTATAAAAGAGAGGAGGAGGAGGAGGAGGAGGAGAGAAGTGGAAGCCACGAGGAGACAAAGTAGAGAGAGCGGTTAGAAGGAGACAGGCCGCACGATACGGCGGCTAAGAGGGAGGAGAAAAGACCGCGCGATTTCCAGGAGGACAGGCCGGACAAGCAAGCCGGGCGGACAGAACCGGGAGACCGCAAACAGTAGACCGAAAACAAATACAAGGCGGAGTCCGGTTGCCTCTGATACCATGTAAAGAGAGGCCCAAAACTTGTATATACTTCTTGAATTGATAGTTACAAGTATGAATACATTTATATAGGAAAGGAGAAAGAGGTGAAATCCCAATTTAACATGTGAGACGAATACAATGAGGAGAAAAAGAGAGAAAAATGAGGGAAAAATTGGGCCACTAGATGGGCCCTAAACTGGGCTTTTCTAACAATTATATTTGTGTTGTGAGGGCTCGGGATATTAGTTTATTTATTTGATTCCTTTATTTGATTTCTACTCCTTTGGGTCCTTTATTTGGTGTTAGTGATTCTTCCTGTGATTAATTTAGGTTGTTGTTTTTTTTTCACATTGGCCAGTTTTTCTTTTGGCTGGTGATTTATTTATTTATATTCCCATTAGTCATGTTTCTTTTTGTATCGATGAAGTTTATTTTCTTAATAACGATATTAACTAGTGAAACTTAGGCTCTGTTTGGCACGATGTTTTTGCTGCGGTGAGTTTGGACAAAAAGCTGCCATCATATAATGTATGTTTAGCATGTCAAGGTTATGACCACCACCCAAAAAAAAAACTGCTTTTGAATAAAAAGTAGATGAAGTTCCTTAGGCGAGTTCAGGCGTTCATGAATGAACCACTACGTTCACGACCGCCAACGCTGTGCCAAACGCAGCCTTAGACCGCGAGTCCAGAGAGACTCCTTCACTTCCGGTCGTTCTTCATCTTGTGCTTCTTCCTGTTTTTGCTTTTCGTAAGTTTCTCCCCACCACTCTTATTGCTCTTCAATCTTAGTAGATGGTTTGTTTGCTATTCTGTAAAAAATACTGAATTGGTGTATTTACTTGGCATTGCTTCCCATTGAGTCCCATGTGTCTTTTTCCCCTTAGTCTCCTTTTCTGCATTGTCTGGTTCTTCATGGTTCTTCCTTCTATGGTTTTCTCCATACCAATATGTCATTCTTCCATTGATGACTACTTCAGCTGCTGTTATTATTATTATTTTCTTTCTGAGAGAATACAGGTTTTGATGCTCACCTAGTTATGGCTGAGGACCGGCAGGTCTTCCCCTTCCTCCTTTGCATCTCCTCATTCTTTGTCAGTCTTCTTCTTTCTTCTTTGTTCCTTCCACGGTTCGTTCTAACCATTTCCATCTTTCTTCTATCCTAGCTGTTATTCTCATCTATTGATTTGTAGTTTGATACTTGATGCTGTTTGGACTATAATTCTGCTGTGCAAGTGTTGAGTGATTTCTGCTTCATCTACCGTCAAATTTTCCTGCTGTTATTTGGACTCGGAAATTGATCAATATTTGAAGAGATTTTTTGCACATTTTTTTTCTATTATATGGTTAACCACTTTTTTGGTGACATTTAATTTAAGACTTCTTTGGTTTTTCCTCATATCTTTCTACACTGCGCATTTTCAGCATTGGTGAGATCTAACATTGCTGAGTTATGTTTTCTGCCTACCTAAATCTTTTAAGAATTTGTTATACTCAAGGCCCTATTTAATTTCTATTGTAAAATTGTAACAAGTTTCACTCCAATATTTCAATTTTTTCTATCATTTGTAATATCTGTTCTCTAAACTGGTTTAGTTATTTCTAATTTCTCTATTTAGTTGTCTCCAAAGATATTTTTTGCAATTATGTTGCATCAATTTTTGTACAATGATTGATCACTATCACATTAGAAGGCATCCAATATTAGTTAAGAGTCGATCACTATCATAGTCACCGACTCACCACATTGCATTGGGAAATGCATAATAGGATCGAGGTGAAGCAACTTTTTAATAGTATAGATTATTGAGTGTGGTATAACTTTCTAATTAATAAGTCTCGAGATGATAGGATCATATTTGCGAACTTAAATGTTATAAAAGCATCCTTATGGCCCAACGATTACTATGTGTGTATGTGTTATGGGCCTATCTCGGGGGTGGCCGAGGTGAAGATGACGATGATGGAGATACCGTGGAGCCGGAACCGCGGCTGCCTCTGCGGGGTTACTCGTTGGAGGAGAGAGCCACCAATATCTCACAACAAGCGACAAGGAAAACTAGAACTTCATTTCATAGAAACCAAACATACAATACTCATGCATTTATATAGGCTACAACATATAAGAAGACAAAACACTAATGATGACATCTAATATTAGACCCGGGGCTCGAGGCTCCTACATAATGATAGAAATAATAATTAATACGCAGTACGTCACACATCATAACTCATAACTCATGACAGTATGTTAGTAATTGAATGTGTGGAATAGCAAAATACACATCGGAATAAATAATTTATTTGTTCACATTAAAGAAAAAATACAAGCACATATGTAACACTCTTACCTAGTTTAACATCAAATCAAAAGCCTGCCAACACTTGTGACATGAAACAAACTAAGCAGCAGTTAATAAATTGATACATATCATGTAATATTTAAAGTACAACAACAACACTCAAGCCTTTATCTAAAGTACACCAACGAAAAAATTAAATACTGGAGTTAAGATTAGAGAAGTTCTTCAAATTCTGATTCACAGAGCCAACTAGAAATGAACATGCAAAGAGTCTGAATAACTGAAAACCTTAAAGGTGCGTTCGTTTTGCTGGAATTGGAGCAAGATAATTGAAATTGGGTACCGAAAACTAATATTTGTGTTCGTTTGGCTGTTTTAAAGGATGGAATTGATGAGTGTTGGTTTCGGGAGGAAGGCGTTTTACCAAAAACCAATTCAAGTTTCTTTTGCTTCTTTTTAGGACGGGGATTGACTTTGGCCCAAAACCCATAGGTTTTTGGTCTTTGAAAATCCTTCTATTCCTCCAAAACACCTATTTTGGTCGGTTTTGGCATCGTACATCTTCTTCACAGCGGTGGATATGGCGAAGAAGCAACGCTGACGCTAGGAATCTCAGCATGGGAAGCAACCAGCAGGCCATCCGTTTTGTTTTGATGCAGGTCGAACGTAATAATCTTCAACCAGCAAGAAGCAACGTCGAAGGTAATAATCCGCTGCTTCACTACTTATTTGATGCAGGTTCCTACACCGGTGGGGCAACATTGAGGGATGATAGCCACCGGCCATTCTGTTTGCGCCCATCCTTTACTCTCGAGAATCCCTTTGCCATCTGGTTGAGGGTGATCAAGCCTTCTAAGAAGAGATGGAGGTGCGCTCTCATAGGGCAGAGGAGAGTAGGAAGATGAATAGTATCCTCTCCTTGAATTCTGCCTGTCTCAAACCTGCTGCAAACGAACAATATTTTTAGTTTTTTGCCCATTTCCAAAACCTACAGATTTTTGGTTTTAATCAAAACCAATTCCCTCCAACTAAAACCCTCCAAACAGACATATATATTCTGGATTTTTTTCCCATTTCCAAACCTACAATTTTAGTTCATATATATTTGATTCTGGGTTTTGGCTTTTAGTTTTAATTGTGATGTCTTATATCTTCTTTCTTCTTATTGTTACATGAATTCTTGTACACATTCTAGCAATTCAAGCCCATAATGACAAACATAGATGTCCTAGTGTCTCTCGGTCACAGACACAGACTCACATATAGTAATGTTGTGTCGACTCCCCCAATTTGAGACTCATATGGTCTGCTACATTCTATGAGTAAGATAGTTTGCATCTATATATCACAAGAGAAATTCTCGAATCTCGATCATGCCTTCTATTTATGTTCTCATAGTGGCCGACATGAACAACAAAATGAATACCCACTTAAAGCAACTAATTTTAAACGATCCATTAATCTTAAATGAGTTTTTAATTGGGATTTTAAAAAGTTATATATATATATATATATGTATATGTGTGTGTGTGTGTGTGTGTGTGTGTATAAACAATGAAAAATCATTTTTAAAAGGTCGAAATGAACCATCGAATGGAGTGTTTTTTAAAATAATATGAGATTTTTGTACTTTAAACCAGCACATTACACTTCTGAAGTTCAAAACATGCATATTTTCTTACATTTAAAGAACCTAAAATAGAAAGACTTTCAAAGTAATTTGTAGTCATGAATATTATATGGGTATAAAAGTGAATTTGATTACATAGTACTACTTCCAGGTTACAAGTCTCATTGCGGAACTGAGATTAGCTGCTGCCGCCGAGAGGCGATTAACATTTGATGAATGCATGGAGGAGAGGCTATGTGCTTACTCCAGGGCTGTTGCACACTTCCCGACTGCTGTTAAAGAGGTTAGTAAGACATTACTATATAAACCAGCTACTTAATTTGAAGATAAAGGAATTTTCTTATGCTTACTTCCTACTATAACACATTGGCCTTGTATTTATTATACGAATGTCTTTTATTTCCTTTTCATTTGTTTCCTTGTGCTTTGGTTATTTGTCTATCAACTATAATATAAAAATAGGGTTAATTACCGGACCTCCCCTACTAGTTTGCATAATTACAGGTATCTCCCCCTCAATGTTTTAATATTACAAAGACCTCCCCTCCAAGTTTCACAAGTTTACAATCTCCCCGTTTTGTTAAAAAATTGGATGACAGCAAATAAAATATATTATATTCCTAATTTATCCTTTGTAATGACATGAAAGTGTAAGCGGGTCACAATCAAAGAGGACGAAGAAGATAAAAGTAGATCGAGCAAGCCTCCGACTGTAATAAGCAAGGTTTTAAGAACCGGACCGGAGAATAAACCGGTGGGACCAAAGGTTCAAGGTCCAACCGGTTGGACCGGTCGACCGGGATTGAACCGTGATACTAGATAAGAACACATTATATATCATAAATCATAATATATATCATAAATCATAAGTTCATATCATATTATATATCATGAAAATATCAAATTTAGCTCAAATGTAACTAAATATAATCATTTTATTAAAGAAAAAAAAAAATTTAAAATAAATAGTTATATATATAGTAAGATATGCGTGTTTATAAAATGTAAATATCTATTTCAACATTATATATATATACCAATATTTTTTTAAAAAAAATTGTATAAATATATAATATATATTATATATTACTTGTAAGTGGAGGCGATTTGTAGGATACGGTTTGTACGATGTAAAATTGAATTTATAATTTTTTCAATGACATATAAATTTATTATGTTACATTAATATTAAACTGTATTTCAAAAAATAAATTTGTATAAAAAATTGATTATTTAATATATTTATTATGAAATATAAAGTGGGCATAAACATTGCCCATTATTATTCGTAAATAGTAATATATATATAATAGTCCGAAAATTTATATCAAGTGTCGCTTGCCATAGCGGTTAGCATGATTACTCTTCTTATAAAGACCGTGGGTTCGATACCCAAAGGCAGATTTTTTTTTCCTGAATTTTATTAAAATATTCAGATACCTGTGTAGTGGGCCCGCCCGTTGCCTAAAAACCGGACCAATTTCCGGTTAACCGGTCAAACCGCCCGGTTAACCGGTTCTTGGCCGGTTTTCGGTGGAGCCGGTTTTCTGTACCGGACCGCCCGGTGAACCGGTCCGCGTCCGAACGGTTGAATCGGCCGGTCCGGTCCGGTTTTTAAAACGTTGGTAATAAGGCAAAACGGGATCGAAAAATGTGAAATGACAGTAATGAGAACTTTGGGGCTGGTTTAGTGTAACGGTATATACGACATTTCAATAAACTAGATGAAAATTTTGGACGGAAGGATGAGATTGTAAGCTGGGCAATCTTGAAGGGGAGGTTTTTGTAATATTAAAACATAGAGGGAAGGTACCTGTAATTATGCAAATTTGCAGGGGAGGTCCCGGTAATTAACCCTATAAAAATATATTGAAAGCTCGTGATTGGGTTGTAAATGTATTGAATCAAGCTGAGTACTATTTTATTGAAGCTTGTTCATTTTATGTCTGGCTGGACGAGCTTCAGTAACACTGGTATTTTAAAAATGTTCTTCATACTTGTTTCTTTATTTTTCAACAGCGAGTTCAAGCCAAAATCGATCTTTAATCGAGCATATCTAATTATATATTAAAAGGACAGCCTGTTGCACAAAGCATCCCCGCACAGTGAGGTCGGGGAAAGGGTCCCATGAGAAGAGTGAAAAGTAGGCAAATCTTACCCTGACCAGCATAACTTAACTATATACAATAATACTCAAGCCTTTATCACACTATAGTGAGATCGGCTATATGAATCCTTTGTCTCTATTGTGCCCTATCTTTTGTCATAATCTTACTAATGCCTAAGTACATCATGTTTTTCTTTATAGTTTCATTTCAAGTCTTTATTGGTCTACCCCTCCCTCGTCAGCATAACTTAACTATATAATGCACTAAAAATGTCATATGTATCATCACTGGTAATTGTAATTTACTCATAAATTCTCATCAAAATTGACACAATTCAGTCAATATTATTTCTAATTTAAATTTGATTTATTTACTAAAATGTGTGTATGTATATATCTATACTATATACAAAGATTTATCATCGGCCGTTGCAATTACACGGTGTAATACGGCGAACCTCCAGATCAATCTTGATCGTCCTTTCCTACTGGGCAGGTAAAAAAAGGCCCATTTAGCGCAATAGAAAAGCTCGGGAACAATTACGCCTCAACACAATTATCGTGACATCTGGGCCCGCCAGCCCGTGATCTCAGCCCGCTATCCCGACATCAGCAAGATAACTGAAGCTCCACTCTATATTCTCCTTATATAGAACAAGAAGACTATGTTGTTAGCCGATGTGGGACTAAACACGCGCACAAGGATATAAAAAAACAACGCACCCGGTGGGATTCGAACCGCTGGTCGCTTGATTTGAAGCCCGCTGACTTATCCATTAGTCTAGGAGCACATATGCCAGTGTTCTAAAAACTATATTTTATTAAAACACATATAATGCAATATATAAAAAGTCACATACATGTGTGACTTTTAAACCTTTTAAATATATAAAAAGTCACATACATGATACATGTGTGATTTTTTCTTTTAACTTTTTAAATATAAAAAATAAGTTAATAATAAAAAATACAAAAAATATATATTATAAAAGAATTACATAATAAAAACTTATTAAGAACTGACGGGGGCGGGCGAAGCCCGTTCGCCCGCTACCGCCCACTTGTGTGTGTATGTGTCTTTTACCTCTAGTAAACTACAATCTTAAAAGTTTAAACTTTATATATTAAAAAATGATATGCTCATATCTTTGAACAAATGTATCAATGTTCAAACTTGCTCATTTATGTATGGAGCATTAATTTTTGTTCAAAATCAATTAATGAGTTAAATAAATGCCTATTATACACACTAGTAACCATACTGTTCATATAATTTTCCTACAGCCTTGCTTGGACACTATTTTCATTATAATTACCATCATGTGCAGTTTAAGTGGAGAAATGGGTGGTTTTACTCACTCACTGAAAATTCATTGGCCCTGGGCAAGGGTGACCCTTGTCCTCTCCATACAGCTTGGCTTAAAGAGATCAATATTATATAGGTATCTTTCCTTCTTCTCCTGTACCAGTTTTATATCAAGTTACTGTGATTGATGAGTAAAATTAATTGCTATACCTTTCTAATGCTTTCTAACTTACTGAATCCATCTCAGCCACTCAATCTACTCCTGATTATTGTGATCATTAATATTTTTAAATAAAATTGATTTGAAGAATATTGCTATTGGTATTGGGTGGCTAAGGTTTTGGCTGTGGATCCTTTTGAAATTGATTTAAATTTTCAAATTTGATCATAAACCTTCCAATGTAGGTTTAAACAAAATAATCATAATTCCAAATTATGCTCTATGAAAAAGTATGATTTTATTTTGTACACGAGATTGAATAAAATTAGGAATGAATGTATTAAGAATAAAACATGAGTGACACCAATTGTAGAGAAAATGCGAGAAGCTCGACTAAGATGGTTCAAACACGTACAAAGGAGATCATTAGAGGCACCTATTAGGCGTTGAGAGTTTAGTCACTAGGCATGTTAAACGGGGATAGGTAGATGATGCAGGACAAACGTCATACTTGCATGCCACCCTGGAGTCCCACCATGGGGCCCACCTTAGAGTCCACCAAGGCGGCTTTAATCAGCGTTGCATCCCATACACCACAACCTGTCTCCGCCATGTAATCATCACCATGCGGCGGGTTGTTGAGGCTCGGGATCAAAGCACCTGACCTCCTAGATAAGAGTATTTCACCAGAGTTCTCAACACCAACCGATTTTGTCAAAAATATCGAGTGACAGATGGAATGTGTCGTGACAGTGGAGTGCGATCGGCGAGCAAGGGCCTCATGTGGGCGAAGCCCGCCCGAGAACATCAAGCACGGATGATAGTACATGCGAAGATGCTCGTGTGTGTAATAGTTATACTAATTTGGATTTTGTTGTTGCTGCAAATACAGGTGACATGGTTGGGAGTAGCACTAGTTGGACATTAATGGGGAGCATCTACAGTTGACATGGTTCCTTAGAATTTGAAGCACTCTTCAATGTTATATCTTCCACGTGTCAAGAGCTGAGAACTGATCAGGTGTGTCACACACTGGTGACGTATTATTAACAAAAGGGCATATAAACATTATTATTATTATTATAAAATATTTGCATCAACAATTTTCCCTCCTGATATGTTGTCTAACATATATATTTTTATTAATAAGAGAAGATCACACAAGGCCAATAAGGCTTCGTTTGGTTTGATATTTTAGGCCAACGCATTTTACCAAAATGCATTCCCCTGTGAATTTTTGCATTTGTTTTTCCGCCTAGGTTGGAATTGCGTGGCGTTTTCTCTGGTCTCTGAAAGTCGTGGCCCGAAACCCTGCGGGAGAGCTCCAATTCACCGCGTTTAGGGAGGAGAAAAAGTTTGTTGTGCCGCCCTCCCGTGCCTTGCGTTGTGCCGCCCTCCTGTGCCCCGTGATCACATTTTTATTAGGGCTGCCGCCAACGGCTTGCCTGAAGCCCGCCGGCGGCGGCAAAGGCGCTCGGAGGCAGGGCGGAGGCACTATTATATAAACAGTAAAATTAACTATAAGGTATGTGATATAAATAGTAAAATTAATCCATCGTTTACATCACCATCAAAAACTTTCAAAAATGAGTCTTTGTCAATGAAAGTAATCATACAATCATTCAATATTTGATCGTCCATATCATTGTGCAATTTGTTCTTGATATAATTTATGCCCAAAAATACTCTTTCAGTATTTGCAATAACCACGTGAAGAATCAATATGAACTTAAGTAATTTGTAGATTTGTTGATAAACCGCATGTTTTTATTTTCAACAAAGTTTCGTAGAGATGTGATCAAGATCCTTAAGTCAACAAATCTCTCACCGCATCTCATATCCACAATGAATTGTCAATTTTGAAATTAAAAACTTCAAACTTGAAAAAAGGGTTAGGTAAAATTCTATAAGTCTGAACATTTTTTACCTGCATAAGCAACAAAATGTGTTTATTGAGAGTCATGCATGTCATAAAATAGAACTCCGTACTCACCTCATCTAATCGGTTGTTACCTATTTTAATTCTAAATTGATGGCTTTTAAAATGATTGCCACACGATAATGATGCAAATTTGAGTAGCTTTCAACAAATCATCTTTATTTTTTTCAGAAAATATACCGATCATCTATTTTAGGAATATGAATTCCGTATTTACCATTAAAAAGTAAGATCTTATTGAATATAGTGTCTCATCTATCATCTCGCAAGATTTGCAATTGATTTTTTTTGTTAAACTAATAAAAGACATAATATTAATAATATCTTGACATTTTTTTTGCAAAACAAAATTTAAATCATTTTTTTAGTCAAATGTAGTTGTCATCGCATGAACTATCAAAACAAATTTAAACGATTCTAATGCAAGCAACATACCCTGTGTTTTCACCTGATCATTTGTCTTACTCTTCCTAATCTTCAAAAGTGTAACAACTGTAGGATATGATAAAATAATATACATTCGTGTTTTGTGATGTAAATCTCAACTGAGTATCCTTGATCGACCCAAACAAAGTTCTTGATTTAAATTTGATTCAGTTTTTTAGTTCACCACCTTCTATTGCTTGAACAACTTTTTGAACTTGACTTTCTCTAATCATTTATTTCGCTTACAAGAAACTCTCCAATCACATTTAATAATGTTGAAATTGCTTCAAAAAATCATTGATAACCATCATTTATCCTAGCAAATGCAATTGCTGTTAACTGAAGTTGATGAACAAAACAATAAATATAATAAGTTGATGTATTTTCCCTCAAAATTAGATTTTGAAGTTTATTTATCTCATTGCTCATATTATTATCACCATCATATCCTTGTACATGAATTTTAGACAAATTCAAGGAATGCTCCGTTAACAAAGATCTAGTTGCAACATAAGAGGCAAAACTTCAGTATCATGAACACACACAATACTAAAAAACGCTATATATTAGCCTTACAATTTTGTCAACATAACACGAATAAGAGCCACGTGTTCTCTATGTGACTCATAATTAGATTCATCGTCTAGAATTGAAAATTAGTTATCTCACACGCGAGATCAACTTTGTCAGCGAGAAGTGATAGGCAGGCACTAATTGAAATTAATTTGGTGATGAAAAATTTGTGCTTGTTCCATGAATAGCGAAACCTGATATGTGAATAATGAAACTTGATTTGCGAATAGCCAAATATTGACCTTCTTATAACAATTCACAAAAAATATGTGCGTGCGGGTGGGGGGGGGGGGAGTGGGGGTGGGGGGTATCCCTTAGACCCACTGGGGGAGTATCCCTTAGAACCCCTTTGGATCCACCCCTTGATCATGAAAAATAAGCAATATAACCCATGAATTCCCCCGCAAGCTGCAATCTTGATTACTCTCAAAAGCCTGGATCCACATTTTGCTAGTTTTTTCTCCTCCCATTAGCTTTCTCTTCTGCCGCCAAGGCCCGATTGTCGTCCCTTCAACACGCCCACTTCCGAAGGCAAAATATTTAAGTCCGGGACTCGACCATCTTAATCCAATGAGCTGGTGCCAATGCGTAAAGTAGAAATATCCTGATATTTTCGAAATATCCTCCGATCTTTCTGACCTATCCTGATGTAAACCAATGGCGTAGATGAGTCCTGGTTATTTGGACCCACATATTTTGCCTCTCATCGACGGACTTGAGCCTGGACCGTGCCCGATTTGCCCTAAAACAAACAACAATAAAGATCAGGCTCATGGCCTGTGTCCAAAAGCAATAAAGCCAAGGCCCATAACCTGCTGGGCTTTATTTGCATTCCTTTGAGAATTGAGCAAATGTGGAGTGGTTGTGTTTTGAGCGGCTTATCGTAGCTTATTTGCTCCGTGAGGTTGGACAAAAACGTCATTGTCATAGAATGTATGTTTGATATGACAAATTTTACTACCGTTTCCAAAAAAAGAACTAATATTTGGGCATAAAATTTTGATAAGACAATGACATTTTTGTTTCACCTTACCGGAGCAAATTAACCGTGATAAACCGCGCCAGACACAGCCTTAGAGAGCCATATTGAGCTCAGCCATGACACTGAACATCACAAGCCATGCCTGCATTTAAAAAAAGGGAATTGTTAAAGACAAATTAATTTGATATACGCAAACCATTGTTAATGACACAGCATATATTTTGAAAAATACTCTGTGCAAACCAAATTGTTAACCACAATCAAAATTGTTAACAACAAACCAACACTACAAATTACATAATCAAATGTTTTAGACAAAAAACCATCTCATGAGAAGTCCATCACAACAGTTCGACAAAAAAACACGTTTATATCATAGAAACAACAAATTTATGACATCTAATATATGTTAACTGTCACTTCTACCTCAATGAAAAACTGTAAAAATTTAAAGACTTTTATTACCAATCAACACATACAAAATTCATCTGATTAATTTAAATTTTAGAGGTCAATCGTGAAACATGCATGTATACAATGAAAATCTTTAGAAATTTCTGAGCTTGATTCCAGTATCTGAAATTATGAAAAAAAATAGAAATTTGGAAATGAAAAAAATGACAGCATTTTTGTAAGGTAAATGAAAGTATAAACAACAAGAATCAACTTCATTTGTTACAACAAACAATACACTTATGTTTCTCCATCTTCGTAAACTATAATAGGGCATAAGAGGCTAGAAATCAACAATCCAACACCATTATCTAATGAAAACACGCGAAAAAATGAAAACAAAAAACGAAAAACCTACGTGTAGAATCCATATGCAGAATCCAAAACGCAAAATTAAGCTTACTCAGGCTCTGTTTGGCGCGATGAGGGCGACTAGAGAAGCAATGATGAAATAATCAGCTGTTTTGCAGAGTGATGACAGAGTCTGTGAAACTGTTTGAATGAACATCGTTTGCAGTGCTGTTTAAAACAAAAAATTCGTGTAATCCCATCTCGAGTAATCCTATCGAGCAAACATTAACAAAAATATGTAGGAGAATCAAAATGCAGATCTGAATCATTTACCCTTCCAACTATAGATCTGCATAAAAAGCATCCAGAAATTGCGATTCCGGAAAACCTAATGTCTTTTTTGTTGGTTTTCTCGGGGGGGGGGGGGGGAGAAGAGTTGGAGGGGAAAGTGGTGCACCATGGATTACAGTTTGCGGGTATGGAGAAGGCTAGCTGAAGGAATAGCTGAGAGTTGTGGCAGAGAGAGGGGGAAGTGGCGTTTTACTCGATGAGAGGGCTCGTCGGAGATTGCCGACAGAGATAAATAGAGAGAGAAAGCTCGATGTGGGGTCTTCGTGAGGGATTTCCGGTGTGATGCGTCGCGGAAGGCAGACGAAGGTTCGGCGCCTCCGTGAATCGCAGCTCCGCGATTTGGAGTCGTGAAAAATTTTCACGACGACAAATCGCAGATTTTTCGCGACCGGAGGGCGGTGGCGTTTCTTGCTGGATGTGACAGAAAACTTGTTTGGCGGAGCTGTTGGAAAAACCGCTGCGTGCTGCTCATAAAACGCCGCGCGCAACAAAGCCTCAAGATGCTGAAGATGAAAGAAGAAAATCCGTATTAAGGGAATGCACGTGCAAAATCAAAACAAAAATGAAAAGAAGCGGCGACGCACCTTCAAAATCAACGAAAAAAACCGCTGCCCGCGACGGTGAGAAACAACGAAAACAAAGAACCAACGTGCGCAACTTCAAAATCGTCTGGCTTTTGTACGTCAAACCTCTCACCAGAAGCCTCGCAACCTACCAGTGACGGAGAGACATCGACAAAGAGGCCGGAAATGCGGCAAGGGAGGCGACGAAAGGGGCGACGAGAGAGACAACGACAGAGAGCCGGAAGATACATCGAGAACAACAGTGAATTTGGTTTGCGTAGAAAAAAAATCAGCGCGAAAAAAAAATCTAATTTTAAGATTTTGATTTATGTATTTTCCAAATTAGATTTGCCAATAATAAATTCCTAAAAAATACACAAAACTGAAACCTTTTGCATCAGCCGTAGAGACGACAAAGTTGGAGACACTGAGAAGAGAGAGCTATATAAAACAGTGCCGGAGGGGGAGGGGGGAGAGAGAGAGAGAGAGAGAGAGAAGAGAGAGAGAAAATCTTCTGCAGCG
The DNA here is from genome assembly GCA_039583875.1 of Platanthera guangdongensis. Lineage (NCBI taxonomy): Eukaryota > Viridiplantae > Streptophyta > Magnoliopsida > Asparagales > Orchidaceae > Platanthera > Platanthera guangdongensis. Next base: position 10,171,491 of record CM077152.1, read on the forward strand.
GCGATGTCAGACTCGACGGTTGCGCTTCGGCCTCTGTGCAGCATGTTCCAAGCGATGGGACGGGACCGGTCGGCGGCGAGAAGCGGAAGCGGTTCCGGACATTCTTGGACGGGTCTACCGGCCGTGATTACTTCACCGCCGTCCGCCTCATCCTCCCTTCCCTCGACCGCGAGCGCGGCTCTTACGGCCTCAAGGAATCCGCCTCGCCGCCGCTCTCGTCGACGCCCTCGCCATCTCCAAGGACTCCGACGACGCCCTCCGTCTCATCAACTGGCGCAAAGGCGGCGCGCGCACCGGCGCCAACGCTGGCAACTTCGCCCTTGTGGCCGCCGATGTGGGTTCCTTCTCTTTCCTCTCCCCCTGCTGATTTCTTTGTCTTCTTCAATTTAGCCTGCTCTGGTTTCTCAGATTTTGCAACGGAGGCAGGGTTTGGCCTCTGGAGGGCTGACGATCAGAGAGGTTAATGACGCTCTCGATCAGCTGTCTTTGAAGGAGGGCAGGTACTTTGTGAGCAACGATTACATTTTGATCGTCGTATTTGGCGATTTGCAAAAGTAGCAGGTTTCTGTTGAAATGCAAAATTGTTTTGTTGTTTCATTGACCGTTTTTTTTTTAAATTTTACTTTCCATTTTGGTTTAAGATCTTGTCGCTTAATTTCTAAAGTAAGACTTCACTATAGTAAACATTGGAATACTAAGATTATACGCTTAAGTCAGAAATTTGGTTAGGGATGGAACAGAAAGTTGACAATGAGGTCTTAGTCAGTTTATGAAGATGATGAAGAACATTTTTTCTGACTGAATGTATAACCCATAATGAGTTGAAATCAAAATTCTTAAAGAGACGCATATTTGCAAACCCCACCAGGCGAGCATGGACGAGCATGGGCGAGCATGGGCTAGCATGGACGAGCATGAGCGAGCATGGACGAGCATGAGCGAGCATGGACGAGCATCGGTGAGCATCAGCGAACATCGACGAGCTTCGGGCGAGTATCCAAAGACCGAGGTGGTATTCTTGCTTGCATACCCACCCATGATTTGTTTATAAAATAGACCACCAAGGGTGTCAGGAATGATACTTTGGAAGATGTTGAGATCCCCAAGTTGGATACTCGCCAAGTCTGTGCCTTTCTCGTACCTCATCCAAGCTTTTGGTTGCAGATGGGAAGTTTCTCCCAAACTTCCAAATACGTGGTAAGACCTCCTGTTGAGGCCACCAGGGCGTGCTTATAGACATTTCTCTCTTCTTCTCTAGCCATCCAAATTGTGGCGTTCGACCTCAAAATCAGTAATCTCAGTCTGCACTTATATCCGAATATTTGAGATAGAGATTTTCCCGACTTCAACACTGAAGATTTTTAAAACTAATTGGTCTAGTTCATAATTTTGTTATTTTGTTGAAACTTTGTTCACTTCTACAAGTATAATGACTAGTTCTGTGATTTGGTTTTGATTCCGAGATTTCACATTTACTTGTACTTGGCTAAAAAGAAAACAGTTATAAAAAGACGATTTTGAAGAGTACTATGCTTTAACATCGTCTGAATATCCACGTTAAATGCCGTTTTTTTGGATTGAGCATACACCTGGAGTTCGGTTTTGTGTGTGAACTCTTGCTCAGTTTGTATTCTAGTATGATCTAATGTTCGAATGAGTAATTTCTCCTTGAAGATTTTTTATTGTTTTACATAAGTTTGAGTTTCTACTATTTATATCATTTAAGATGTATAGCGTATTTTTTACTAATATTTTCTTGATTACTATCACATATTCTTTAGGTTACCCCCAAAACGTCAGTTAACTGTTAATTTCTTTCATTTTGCAATACATATTGAGTTTGCAATTGCATGTCCATCTTAGCATTAGCTTCCTTTAAACTCCAGAAATTCAATCTTGCCTTAAATTGGGCAGTACACTTCTGTGTACATCAAATTTATATCAGAATAAGATTCAATATTAGAGTCAAAGTTAGCATATCAAAACGAGTTGATAATCTTGTTAGTGTTGTGATAGTAGATGATTGCAATGCAAACCAAACAAGAATAAATAAAAATACAATAATTCAAAATAAAAGTAGAGTTATTTGCTTGAGGTTGAACAACCAAGCATTGATACATTCAAAATTCTAAAATTCATGCTGCACTAAGTAATTATCCACACACTGTGTATTACTTGACACCAAAATTGGTTCATCCTTGTCCTGCCTAAATTTCCAACTAAAGAATCGAGTTGATTCATCCATGGCCATGCAAGTCACAACACTCCGAGTATATTCATCTTCCAACAAAAAATCAACACTTCCTCTGCTCACTCTGCCCTTATGGGTGAAAGTGAAGTGATAACTTCACTACTAAGTCACTCTACCAACTAATAAATGTGCTCGTCAACCATGTTCTTCTTTAAGGTGCTATCTGGTAGCCAGCCTGAGTGTTTAAATCACTTTGGCCTTCAAAATTATAGAACAAAACTGCTGCCAAGAATTCCCTCATAATATAATATTCAAATTTTTAAGTGACATAACCAAGTCTCTCACTAATATTCATTGTAAGTAGCTGAGTTATCTCAGTGCCAAAAATCTGTTCGTCTAGATTAAAATTTTAACGTATTTAATATTATGTATGGTTAGCTGATGCCTCTAATCAACTAGACTAAGACTGCGTTTGGGGGGGGGACTTATTTTCACCGGTCAAGCGGTTATGGCCGCATGAAACGGATCTTAATTAAGATCCGGTTCATGCGGCCATAACCGCTTGACGGTGAAAATAAGCTCTCCCAAACGGAGCCTAAATCAACTATATGAGGAACAAGACAACTCACTATTATTCCTCTTAATGACAAGACCGAGGAGAGAGCGATGGAATAGAAAATTAACCATAGAAGTTAACAATTTTGATTTGTCTGGGAATGATTATTTTCAAATCCATACTAATTGTTTTCTATTAATGATTATCGCCATCGCATGCACTATGCTTTATGATGAGGGACGCCACTTCAACCACCACTACTTTAATTACCGCGTTCCTAGTGATCCCGACCTCCAATGCATATGCCAATTTGACCATGTTGTATGGAATTCACAAACGATCAATCATGAACATTTTTCCCTGAGCTGATTATGGCGTAGGTCAAAAAGAAATAAAATCCATACTGCTGTGAATATCAGTCTTAGGTTTTACGGACTAAGCCACATTCTTCTCACTCACGAGCTTCATTATTTTGGCTAAAGATATCTCTAGACCCTCAAAGTCAAGATTGTTATGTGTTGTGCTTCTCCTATATTTCAATGACATGATGACTGGGCCTTGAGCTTGGCGAGCCTCTCCCTCATTTAGATCACATTTCCTTTCATCTCAGAATGTTGGCATTATAACCATGTTTAGCTTCTTGAGGCAATGCTGTTTCCCATGGTTGGAATGCATTTGCAAAGATGGAACCTTTTCCTCTATGCTATTCAGGAAAAAATAATCTCAAAAGGTTTAAGCTTTCCTTTTAAGTTCTATCATACTATCTTTTATTAGTGACCATGGCGAATCATCTTCAAAAAACTAAAAAATCAAAGGAAAACCATCACCAAACAGTTGCTTGATTCCTATCCGAAAGAGAGCCTAAAACACAAACGATCCAATGTTCGTAAATTTCTGATGCATCCTCCGTCACATTCAGTTATGCATGTCGTCATCATGCGTCATGGATCTTTATAAATTATGCAACTATTTATTTCATGTATTTCTTTTCGCGCACATGCTTTTACTTGAAGTTGCACGGCTCGCCGGTTTGTCCATCCGATGAGTCCTAAATAAAGGGTCCGGTGATTTTGGTAGTTAGGACGGTAAAAAACAAACTTTAGTTAATTAAAATACGCATAAATATTTGATAATAGCAAAATATTGTCAAGAATTGGTAAACACATGATGCACTCACGACAAGTGTATCGATCGTTCAAGTAATATAAAATGAGGAGATTTCCCGAGTATCGATTTCTAAGGAATGCATGTTAGGGTGTGTAATTCTATTGTTTATAAAATGAATTATAAAGATTTAAAACTAAAAAAACAAGGGCTATGGATTGTTTTGAAAAAGAAAACAAAGGTTAAATTACACTAATGCGGGTCGCAATCACCGCTTCGCTTGGTGGATGGAGATTATGCAGGCCGTTATGCACTGCTTCAGTAGGCGGATGAGCGAGAAGGCAGGCAGATGAATGGTTCACACAGGCGGAGGTGAGTGAGTGTCAAAAGCACCTCGTCCCAACGCACGACACTAGCAATAGCGGGACAGAGAATATGGGATGGCAGCGCTCCTCACTCATATAAACCACAAAATCAACCACATAGACATGGAAGCAACATGAAATTAACAACTAGGGTTCATGGACGTCACCATTCACAACACAATATTCAAAGTAGAACTACTACAACAAGGAGGAGGTGAGACTACAACTAAATACGAAGACTCGCCGCGATTCTCGACGGATTCAGTGGGTTGTCAATCCCCGTCCGCGCTTGGTCTACGGTTGCCATCCGGGGTAAAGAAGGACTGTCACCACTTTCTAGTGACCCGTCTTCTTCGTTGATCATCTTCAGCACGGTCTTGCCGGAGAACTCCAAGTATGCAACGATTAACACCTTAAAACGGAGCTTGGAAGCACACAAATGATGGAGGAGGCCAAGAGGATGCCCTAGCCTTGGATTTGCACGAAGAACGTGGCCGAAGCACCTCCCTGATGTAGGCTTCTACCGCGGACACTAAATGGGTTACGGGAATGAAATGAACGCCACACTCAATCCACAATCCCTCACGCACTAGATTCAACCGCAGCGCACTCGCAAACGTTTTACCACAGTTCACCAACTTACGGTAGCCACTCCGCGGGAAGGTTAAACGAACGGCTATAGACCGACGTTCTCCCAAGCTAAAAGGACCAATGTTGGGTCCGACCGAGCGAAAGTTGTACAAAGGAGGTCTACCCAAAATGCGATCGAAAAATGGTAGATCTCCCCCAAAAAATACGGGGTTCTCCAAACCCTTTCGGAAATATCGCGATTAAGGTTGATGCAAATCCAAAAGGAAAACACGAAGAATCTAACGATTCAAACCCAACGCAAAAATCTTTCCGACCACTAGAATATCAAGAGGGAATCACACGTGAGTGGAGAGGATCGTTACCCAAGTCGGAATAGATGATTCCGACTACCTTTGAAGGGTCGCTCTTCCACGGATCCACCGGAGTCGCGCCGGATGGAGAGATAGATCGTCCGCCTGGCCGCTTCACACAAAGTTCAGATTTTTCGCCGTAGAAGGAGGGCCCTTTCCGGTCAAGCTTCACGTGGAGGGGGCTGCCGGGTTCTCTTCAAAGGGGCTGCTCGGTGGAGGAGGTAGGTGGCCGGCGGCTATGGAGGGTGGAGGTCGGGTTGATGAGGGTGTGAGGTGGTGGTGGCTTGGATGAGGGAGATGAGTGGGCTGGCCGAAATTTCTAGAGGGAGAGTGGGAGAGGAGGGTGACGGCTTGTGGAAGAGGGGGAAGAAAATGCTGGCCGAAATTTTAGAGAGGAGAGAGGGGAGTGGGGGTGGCGGCTAGGAGATGTAGAAAGAGAGGGAGAGAAGGCTTAGAAGAAAGACTTAGGGTTTTTTTCTCTCATTCAACTTAAGTTAAACAAAGCATACATGCCTATATATAGGCTTAAAAATAAGTCTTGGCTATATGTAGCCCAAAATAAAAATAAAAAACAACACACAAAATGGCTACATGCAGCCCTCAATACAATATACCAAATAAAATAGCATACTGAAAATAAGATAAATTTAAAGATAAATTTAACTATATATTTGTCTTGCGCCGAGGGCGGGAAATTGTAGCGGCGCTCCATACGAACACCTCGGCGACGCGAGTCCTTTGTTGGAGACGAAGGAGGGTCTTCGTTAGCGTGCCGTCATCAACAACTTGGGGGCCGTCGTCAACTTGGGGGCCGTCGTCGCCACCAATCCTCCCCCGCTTAAAAGGACTCATCACCGATGAGTTGTCTTGAAGATACCGTCGGAGAAGAACACCATCCAAGAGAGCCACTTCCGCTTCCGGGAGCCAAGAGTCATCAGAGGCGGGCGATCACGCCAGCGGATCAAGTAGCGGTGCACATCGCCATCAGCAGTGGGAAACAGGTCATCCTGGAGAATCCTGTCGGGCAAAAATGCGGTCCTGGCAAACCTGGGAAAAGCATTAGGCAGCAAAGGGGGAAAATCTATATCATCAACATGTAGCGTACCTCCGTTGGTGGACCGACGGAGAGAGCGAGCCCTTACCCCCCTCAACCCCATGCCCATGAGAATCTGTAGTGGAACTAAACGGATAGGAAGATAGTTCTAGTGGCGGAGCAATATATGACGTTAAATCCGAAACATTAAAAACAGGGGAAATACCCCAATCAGTGGGCAATTACAAAAGAAAAGCATTGTCTTCCAACCGTTTTTTAAAATCCGAAAAGGTTCAGCTCTCCGATCCGCTAACTTTTTTAAGGTGCCCGTAGGCAACCGTTCAGGGATGAGAAGTACCATGACTAAATCGCCCACTTTCAAGGGAGACACTCTCTTATGTGCGTTGGCATGAACTTGATAAGACGCGTATTGAGTGGTAAGCGTTTCATTTATGCCTTTGTGAAGATCATGGATGTGAGAGGCAAAGTCCTGTGCAAATTGACTTGACTTAAACGATGACGGTAACGGAAGCAAGTCAAGGGGCACGAGAGCTTTATAACCGTGCACGATCTCATTCAGGGAAAAAACCGTGGACCTATTTTTGGAATTATTATATGCCAACTGAGCATGAGGGAGGATAAGGTCCCATGTACCCTTGTGGTCTCCCACAAGGCATCGAAGCAAACTACCTAAACTTCTGTTCACAACTTCTGTTTGCCCATCCGTCTGCGGATGGTACGCGGAAGAGAATAGAAGTTTGGTGCCATAATCCTCCACAGGGTCTTCCAAAAATAACTAGTAAATTTCACATCCCTATCAGTAACTATAGACTTCGGAACTCCTCGATGGCCTACCACTTATTTAAAATATAATTGTGCGACGTGTGACGCGTCGTTGGTTTTATTGCACGCGATAAAATAAGCCATTTTAGAGAAACGATCTACAACAACTAAGATAGAGTCGTGACGTCGAAATGTGATTGTGAGGCCGAGAATGAAGTCCATGCTAACGTCTTCCCAAGGAATGACGGAATCGGAAAAGAGGGGTATAAAGTCCCGCATTAGTTTTGTTCCCTTAGCCAGTTGGCACGCTCGGCAACTACCACGATTTTACTAACCATGGCCTTAAGACCGGGCCAATAAAAACTTGTCTTCAACTAACGTGATCGTCTTGTCACGGCCAAAGTGTCCCCCTAAACCTCCACCATGCAATTCCCACACTATGAAGTGGCGTAGGGAGGAACGGGGGATGCAAAGCTTCGAATGGTTAAATAAGTAGCCGTCCTGAATGTAAAAAGAAGTAATGGTTGTCGGCGAGTCATCTTGGGTGGCGAAATAGATATCCTTAAAATCTGTGCAGTGGACGTACTCGTCCTTAATCCTATCGAAGCCAATCACCTTTACTTCTAGCGTGGAGAGCAATAACGAAACACGACTAAGGGCGTCGGCTACGCGGTTGAGAGTCCCCTTGAGGTGTTTGATAATGAAAGTGTACTCCTGTAGATAGGAGACCCATTTGGCATGTATAGGACTACCTTAGTTTGAGAGTTAAGAAACCTTAGCGCTTCATGATCGGATAAGATGACAAACTCCTTAGGAAGTAAATAATGCCGCCAATGTTGGAGGCATCGAATGACCGCGTAAAACTCCCGATCATAATTGGAATTATTTAATTTTGGACCTGCTAGTTTCTCACTGAAATACCCCACAGGGTGGCCTTCCTGACTCAAACACTCCACCAATTCCCACTCCAGACGCATCACATGACAACTCGAAAACCTTGGTAAAATCCGGTAGTCGCAAAAGGGGGGCTTCTGACATGCGCGATTTAATTAATTGGAACGCCGCAGCGGCTGAGTTCGTCCATGTAAATTCACCTTTTTTCATGCACTCGGTAATAGGGGCCATAATGCTACTAAAATCCTTTATAAATCGCCGATAAAATGTAGCGAGCCCGTGAAAACTCCTAACATCCCGAATGTTGGCGGGGCTCGGGCCAATCTCTAATGGCTTGCACTTTCTTGGGGTCTACGTGGATCCCTTCGAACTCACAATATAACCGAGGAACTCAACCGATGTCACATGGAAGGTACACTTCTTAATGTTCACGAATAATTTTTCCGATCTCAGCGTGGTAAGGATGGTTCTTAAATGTGACTCATGATCAATAGTGG